>BOPM01001119.1:71365-98686 GCA_022179025.1 Porites australiensis | reverse complement strand
TAGTTTACTAATCTTCCTGCCAATAAAGCGTTCGGCTTGCAAATCACTTTGTAACATGATTTGCGCTTTAACTCTAGGTGCCACGCTTTTTTCTTAAAGGGATGCGCGTAGCGCCGTCTCGGGAGTTTTATCAAACGCTGAGTATGGTTTAATACTTCATCCTAATCATGCGTCGAGACTTCGTGCCATGTCGGGCTTATTTCTCGTTCGGGAAAGAACGAACGCGACGCATGCACAAGATTCAAATATGGTAATTTTTGCTGCTTCCGAAAATTCTGTTCACATTTTACACTAACAGATAGAAATCTACTTAGTGTAACGTGTCACAACAGCCAAACTGAAACAAACGTTATACCCACTACGTAATTATCCGTACCGTGGTACTTACATAGTACTTATAACGCAATCGCCTGCTATTGCATGGTGGCGCTGGTAGAAACCCAGACTAGTGTTCTTCAGGGTTTTAATTCTAATTTTCAGGCGTGCATTTTTATATAAAAGTCTTCCCGCCCCCTGGCGACCTCAATCAAGTGAGCTTCCCAGCAACGAGAATAGAGATCACTGTACCAAGGCTTAGGCCATATCACGTTTTCTCGATTAGTTGAGATGCTATTGAAGATAGGCTCTCGATCAATTACCAACTGTTAAGTAACAACAGGTTCTAACATTACTCAACTCGAATAACCAAGAAATACACATAAGATTACGGAAACAAAGAGCAAAAACTCGACGAAAATAGCATTTGAAAGAGCGTATGACAATTAAAAATAGACTAATTGAAACGAAAGGCTAGCGAAACTTTAAAATACCCGCTATGCAAACGTTTTATACGCAGTGCTGTATACACTGCAGTAGGAAATGACAAGGACAGCCCGAGAAAACCTTTGATTTATAATTATTTGTATTATAGGAAAGTTTTAAGAACAACTTACCATGTTCACAGTGTTCACCAGTGAAACCACGAGGACATAAACACCGATATTTTTTCTCTGTGAATCCAGACTGACAGGTACCGTCGTTTTTGCAAAGGGGAGTATCACAAGCACTCTTTAAAAGAACATTAATCAGGTTTGATTTGCAAGAGAAGTTACGCCAAGCCTTCATGATTAAGCGTCAACTACAAACTACAAGATGACGATGATGATGATGAAACAATGGTAGGAGTTAAAACTAACAATGATGATGATGATAATAGTAATAGGGGCTAAAACAACGACGACGTCAAAGGCAAGGAAAACTCAAATAGGTTAAATAGGTTAAGATTAGCAAAACAACAACTCTGCTCGTAGATCACGCTTTTTGTACATTTCCCTGCCCTTGTTACACGACTACGACATGGAACTTCTTAGTTTCACCTTTTCTGAAGGACGTGAACAAACACAAGACAACTATTATTTTAAACTTAGATAAAGTCTTTTGCAATTCGACTTCAGAAAAACTCACCAACATTAGGTGCCAAATTGAACGACGTGCAATAAGGACGATAAATTTGATACAGCGTGAATGCACTCTTTAAGAGACGTTTTCGCCACGTCGTCTTCGTCGTTGCTTAAGCTCCCTCTAATGACGAAGATGGTGACCATTGTGATGATGATGAAGATGTCGACAGTGGGATGATGATTGCCTTGAAGATGATGATGATGAAAGAAAAAGTGGACGAGAAAAGAAAAGACAAAAAACTAACAATTGCTCCATGATATAAGCAGCCTTTCCTCTCTTTTAAGTCCTCATCGTGCGCTCGGTGTGTTGAATTGTTCAGTTCACATCGTCTTTCTCTTTGTATCTCGTAATTAACACTGACACAGTTTGGTTCGTTGTAACAAAGCAGTTCACAAAGACCCATATCCGGGACATGTTGGACAACTAAGAACGTGTGGCTCTCCAAACATTTGTCAGCAATTAGGAAATAACTCGGAAACGTCAGTACGCGGCAATTACCTGAATTGTAAAAAGAAAAACAAATTGCATTTAGCAATTCCAGGAGCTTATAAGGTGGCCAATTCTGACCTTTTCTGGCGGCAAAAAGAGCTTCAATTAAAAGCAACTGTCCTTTATAAACAAGATTGAAGTTCGGGGAACATAATGACCTATATTTTCCGTTATACTCCTTAGCTTCAAGCTATGTTTTATCTAACATTTAATTATGAAACTACCATGTATGTTAATTAAACTTGCTGGGTTTTCTTGGAATCGCATCAAACTGGCTTAAAACAGCAGTGTACATCAAATAATGACAAAAAGGAGATGGAATTAACTTAGTTCTCTAGGCCAATTTCAATTTTCTGTTAATTAGTCGAGCTCTACAAAAGGCTGAAGCAAGAAAAACAGGAAGATGGTATTCCCACCTGTCTTGAATAGTGGTAATCTGTCGTGTTTATTGTGAAAATATTTTCCCCTTATCACGCAAATAACAGAATTATTTGTTTCCTGGCAACTTCCCTGTTGACAACGAGTTTATAATCCAAGTATGAAACCATAGTGACAATATGGAAACTCAATTTTATATTTCTTTAAAAACATTATCTTGCACGTACTTATCTCCTGTTATTTAACTTTTAAATAGGTTTTCATGTTGTACATTGAGTGCGCTGTCAACTTTATAATCTAACAAAATAGCAAAACTTAGGCACTGGATAGACAACACAGCTAAAGAAATTAACCATAAGCCGTAAAAAAGTCATTTTTATGGGCAGTATCTTAGAGCAGAAAATTTTGCAGCTACTCTTGTTTCCAATTTTTAAAGTCGGTCTAATTAATTTTTTTTTTATCTTCTTTCAAGAGATAAATGTGTTTCTCACTATTTTGTCGCTCAGTTTTGAAAATAGCGAGCCAAATATGGTTGAAATAACAAGGCGGAAAGAGAAGAACTTACCATCCAAACAGCCGAAGCAAATTCTTAAAGAATGCATGTACAGCATAAAGAAAATACTGTTGTGAAGAACAACTCCCATGCTCGCTGCCTTGTTCGCGGATCTTAAGTCTCCTGAAAAGTCGAGTGCATGAAGTGCGGTTAAGCTACAACGGGGATGTAATTTATAGTATACCGGTAAACAGTTCAATACCACCCGTCGCATTTTAACATAAACGTCAAAACTTAAATAAATTCTTTGTGTTAATGAGATAGTTTAATAATCGCTGGAAACATTTTACTGATAGTAGTATAAACAAATAATAGCATGATTTGTACGTGATATTTGGCATAAATACCACTTGTGATATTTCAAAACTGTCTCAAATTTCACTCGCCAAACGGCTCCTGAAATTAGGTATAACAATTTTGAAATACCTCTCGTGGTATTTATGCCAAATATCACTACAAATCATGCTATTACCTATACTAACACATACCAATGCACATACATATGCACAAAAAGAGACTTCCAGATCTATTGAAGATGTACCTTTTCTAGCGTTAACTGTGCTCTCATTAATACCGTCTTTAGGTTCTTACACCGTTCGTGGTAAACAAAATTTGGCATAAACTAATGTTGAAAGAAAGGTTTTAATGATCTTTAATAACTTTGCTTCAAAATATTAGGGCCTAGCCGGATAGGCCATTGTCGCAAGGCTATCTCAGACTCGCTATGAAACTTTTTGATATGAAAAATAGGGTAGATTTTGAAAAAAACAACATCATCTATTATTCAACGATAAGTTCGCAAATTTCAATTATTTTTGTCTATGCCAATGTTTTTACATCAGAGTAGTGAACCCTTTCACAACTGAACTTAGTAAACCGCAAACAAATCTTAAAATAAGATGAAAAATAAAACAACATTGTTACGTTACATGTATGTAGACAATGCTCTAATAAATAATGGAAAGATAAGCAGGTGTTGACTGGACGATTCCACACTCTATTCTAATGCACTAGAACATGACTAGCTCCGTGGTTGTCTACCCATTGGCACCAGCCATGTATGGCCACAGGCATACCAAGCTTTTAGCTCGGTCCGTTTTACATGGTCCTGTGGCTATACATTCGAGTCACGCTTTGCGGACATCTGCTTAATACGAACGCTTCGTTATTACGGACAGCTTTCTTTGTTCCTGGACGAAGCCCTTACATTTTAACCCGCTTGATAAGGACACTTGAATCCTTTTTTGTAAGCGTCAGTATGAAAATCGCCGAAACCTTACCTAACGTATCACTATCTACTGGCAGCTTCAATAATTAATCTTAGCTCTGATATTCTGGTCTTGGCACAGGACTCCTGAGTTTTCATTCTGTGTATGCGTAAAAAGTGATATCCTGCGTAACCTCGGTTCGTCTGTGGCGCGGGCTTAATTAGTGAAGACCTGATGCTATCAAGCCTTTAAAACTCAATAAAGCTACTGGACTGTATAAAAATAGTGCGCACCTGCTCAAGGATTCTGCACGCTGTCGCTACCACCCATAGCTACAAAAGGGATCGTTTCCTTCTACTTAGAAAAATTCGAGAGTTGTACCCTTCATTCTAAGTTGTACCCTTACATATGAAAGGTAATAAACAGAAATGTTGGGTCCGTTTCCATTTTGCCTACTTCAAAGGGCTATCTCCACCCAAATCTATGGAAAGAACGAGAAAATTTTTAAACAGTTCAGGTTCAAACATGAATGGCAGTACCCATTCTAACCAAGCTGCAATATTTGTCTTGGGCCCGCTATTTTTTTATATTCTATGTGAAAGATTTGCCAAATGTCCTTGAATTTGCTTTATTGTTACTTGTATGCTGATGACTCTGTTTTACGTTGATATATCCCCTTGAAACATGTATGTAAAAAACTAAATCTGATACGATTTTTAACTCGGACCTGGCAAGTTGTGTTAAAATGAGCAATTCGCAACAGGCAATAATGCGAGTAGAAATGACTCCATTACTATTTCGTTCTTCAAGTATTCTTTCCTTTTTGTGAGCATGGCGTTATGAGACAACTTATTCCTGAACTACTAGTTCTACACAGTAATATTGCGCGACTTATTCTAAATCATCCCCGGGCTTCTGAAAGCGACACTCTTTAATGGAAGACTCAACTGGAAGTAAAGTCTTTACATCGCCGAAGGGCTGAGAACCTCGCTCAGTTTGCTTGCGTTGGTTGATAACCGTTTTTATGCACTCGTGTCACTGTTATGCGTCAATTTTCATAACTGTACTATCTAGATCCAAGCATGATATCCGACAATCTTTTGCTTCTAGAAAATGGGAACAGTGGATCACTCTAAATATTGTTGCAGACTGTATGGGATCTTTTAGACATTACTTTAAGAGAAACGTCCACCATAGCTACATTTACGCGGCGACTCTTTTCCAATGCCAAATTTACATCCCTAGTTTAATTTCAGGAGCAAACTCGAAAAAATATAAAGTAGATACAGTCGAACCTTCTTATTACGGACGCTAGGGGGGAGCATAGAAAGTGTCTTTATATACCTTGCGCGGCAGGCGTAAAAGGGGAGGGGGAGAGGGAGAAATGGAAAAGGGAAGGGAGGAACACCGCGGCAAAACGCACTGCGTATGAGCACAAAATTTAACATCCGGCCGACTTTTTATTTCCGGTCTCGTATATAAACCAATTGCGTAAGCATAACATTGCCGTCGCACCAAGTTTAAAAGCAAAAAGGGAGAAACAGACAAAAAAGGGGGCGAAAAAAATCACTTCATTCGAAAGCTTATATATTTTTCTAGCGTCAAACTTTTGCACCACATGCATGGTTATCTGTTTGCACCAACGGTGAAAATGATGTTTGAAGTTTGCAGGTCACGAGCGCTCGACAAGACGAATTTGTTTTTACTGGCTTTCTTGCATGCTACTGGTTTGGCGTAAGTTAATTTGGGAGAAGGCGACAATTAAGAAAAAGAATAACAATACTTATGAAAGAAACCAAAATAAAGACGTCATCATTATTATTAACACTACGACCAGGAAATAAAATTTTAGTCCGTTTAATAATTTTTTTATTATCAGGGAAAACAAGAACTCAAAACAAAAGATAGGCGGGATTTAATAACAACTTCGACTTTGATGACTGCAGTCAAGAACACCCGGAGTTTTCAGTTCCGGGAAACTAAACATGCCTCTAAATGACTTTCATTCAAGAAAATGACTCTTTAAGAGGCAGTCTCCCTAAAAGCGTTCCACTCGATTTTGGACTGGAAAAAACTTTTGCCCTATATTTTTATCATCAACACTACTATCCATCCTAATAACGAAACTGCAGTTAGAATGAGGAAATTGTTTATTTTACTGCCATTCCCAGCATTTCATTGCTGGACGACCGTTAGCGGCTAAAATATGCAAATTTTAGATGCCGTTTTACAGGGTTTTTAACGATCGTTTAAACGTACTTCGGGTCCTCAAATCCTAGACTGTTCGCAATCATTTGGAAGCATATTACTTCTTCTTACCGTTCCAATACTATTTAGGCATTATCTTTCTCTAATCAGCAAAAACTGGTCGTCTTTATTTCACTAACCCAAATAAGAAAGCAAAATGCACGAATAAATGCCTCAAAAACATCACAAAATTCTCAAAAGTGGCACCTAAACTAGATCTAAAAACCTGTTTTAGATAAAGATTAAGAGCTATTTTGTCAAGTTATGAAATAAAACTTGTGGCACAACGCGATTCAGAATAGCCCTGATGCATGTTTACGTCACACAAGCAAATTTCACCACTAAGCCTCGTTTTGAAATTAAAAATAAGCGAAGTTTCACAGAAATGAATTCCCAAGGCAGTAGAGTTGAAAAGAATACCCACGCACAAAAAGTGCAAATGCAAAAAATTTTGTTCACAAACGAGGTTTGTTGGTGAAATTTACTCGTCTGACGTAATCATGCATAGGGGCTATTGAAGGGTTCGACTTAAATTTGCATATTGATGCCGAATTCGCATTGCGTGACACCGGCCGTTGTGATAGTAAAAGAATTCTTCATGATCCTACAAATGACAATTTTTGTTTTTGTTTTTGTTTTTTTTTTTTACTATATCAACAAGAAAAATCGGAAATAGGTTAAGCTTATAGAAGATTAAGTTTACTTTTCCACTGACCTTCGTATTAATAGTCTCGGCCGGCCGTCCTCTGTTCGACTCCTAGTAGTTGGCCTTCTTGTTTTTTGTAGAGTGGGTCGGAAAAATACGCATTACTTCCTTACCCCACCCCCCTGCCCTTTTCTTACTCGCACCCCTCGGAGGGTCGCCCCTACAGTCTGAACGCCTGGAAGATGCTATTCGACATACTTCAATCGCGTTCTAACGAACATTTTTGTTTTACAGATAACATTAACGAGAACCATGTTTCTCCTGTCTAGTGACAGGTGGAAG
Source organism: Porites australiensis (assembly GCA_022179025.1). Classification (NCBI taxonomy): domain Eukaryota; kingdom Metazoa; phylum Cnidaria; class Anthozoa; order Scleractinia; family Poritidae; genus Porites; species Porites australiensis. The sequence continues at coordinate 91,383 of BOPM01001119.1, read as the reverse complement.
TATTTACATTTTGCAGCGAGAAGGTCCTTCACACATTCACCTTTACCTTATATATATGGGGCGATGGTACACGGTAGTCCTTGAAGAACAATTAAGAAAATGGACTGGAGCTCAAAGTAGTAAAATCAACAACCCGCTAATCACGTCTACGCCACAATAAGTATCGTACTTATAAATTCTTATCAAGTAAATTGTTACTCGCCCTTAAAAAATGAAATCAGCCTTGAAATGTACATTGAATCAGTTAAGTTAGTGTCCGGACACCTTTAGGAATTTGATATTAGTATGAATTTTTGGATGTATAAATCTACCGGCCTTCGATCACAAATCTGATTGTCTATGTACAGTGCTAAGTGCTATGTTGGTAATGCTGTACGCCATCAAATCCGTGATGGACAGTGAGTGAAGTGACTGAGTAGCCTGACAGTGTTTGGTTGTATGATCAACAAATGACGAAAGAATTTCCGTTAAGCTGCGTAGCACTGTAGAAAATAGAAGTAACAAAAATGTTCATTAAAAAAAAGAAATCATGAACAAAAGTGCCGTGTTTAGGTTGAAATTATCCTTTCCAAACGTTTCGGGCCTGTTCCTTCATCAGTGGAAATACCAGTTCGTTGAAACCGTTGCAAGGTTTATATACGCCATAAATTAGAAATAAAAATTAAAGGCTAATTAAGGTGTTCGGTTGTAACCTGTTTATACCACCACTGAATAAAACCGTTAGCCTGTGAAGTTGTTAAGCTTTGAACGACTAGGGGATTTATATTTGACTATTTTTGGGAAATTTGTACTAGATCTTCGTTTACTCGCATGCAATCTCGCTCGTTTTTTGTTTTTGTATTTTTTTGTCATACGATTTGTGAAGTATTTGAGTCTTTATATTCTTTGTCATAGCATCTCGGTCTGCAGATATAAAAGCAATAAGATCCTCTCTGAGTGGCTCAACAACATTGTCCGCAGTAGGCTGGTGTATCAAATGAACGCCGCACCGGAGTCGCAAAAACGAAATCGGATAAACGCGGTGGCGCCTAATTTAGTAAAATCGATATCAATATGAATTTGGATCCACACGGAGAGTCCAAAGGTCGATTTTTAAAAATGTGATCCTAGATCCTTCAGCTGTTGTTCAGATGTATGTATTTTTACATCATTAACGTGGTAGAATGCAAGCGTCTGTAAGAACAGGGTAATAACCGCTAACAAGACGTGAGACGAGAAAAGACGTAAAAACAGTGTTTGGGTCTCGACGATTACGACAATACCCATTGGCCCTTTTGTCGTTATCTTACAACAGATAAAGGAACTAGTGATAAGGATATTAGAAATTATTTTACGATTTTATACGTACGTGATCCCATCCTTAAAAATAAATGGTATACGATCTTCGCAATCTCCAAACCAATTACGTGCCTGTCCTTGGTCCTAATAGTCCTTTGTTAGTGCTCTATGCGAAGAACGAGGTGGCCGCCAAAATCGTCCTAGTTTATATGCCGATATTTGTGGGTTAGCCCCGGGGAGACTCCCATATAAAAGTGAAGGGGCTGCTCGTCGGAAAATTAATAATTTATTATTTAAACCTCTAATAAGGGAGGCCAATGTGGGTGTGGCTCAAGCTTAAACTGACCCCTAAAGGAGATTTCTGTGGGGTCAGCGTCACGGCTTTTTTTTGTTTTTGCAAATTTCTTTATGCACAGCCCTAAGCGATACCTGAACGAGCATATTTAGTTACTTTCCGTCCCAAACAACCGAAGTGAGACCAAAATCTGCAAACGACGAGCACCCACGTCACTTTTGTATGGGAGTCCTCCTGGGGAAGCAGATCACCATCTGTTCCACTTGATTTTTCGTAAGGTCAATGATTACCATTTTTTGAGAGTATTGGCTCTGCTTCACTTGGTTCAGACTTCGATGGATGACAGGTTTCATGGTGAGAAGTAATGGTGTCCTGACATTCGTGTACTTTTATCAGTTGAAAAAAACCGCGTGAACTTACACATTTTATTTTCTTGTTACTTTCGCTTATGTTTCACGATTCGAAATTAATGTTGAAGCTTTATTATTTGCGTGTGCCAACTTCTTTATTAACTGGCTGCGATACAAAAGTAGCCTTGGACTTCCGACTGTCTCTTAGAGCGTGAAAACAAAAGCTGACCACTCTTAATAGGAAGAAACAGTCAGTAAAAGGAAGAAACCTTCTAATTAAAATTTCATTAACAAAGTCTTCAAATGTGGGCTCCTGATCAGTGGAAGGTAAATAAAGGGAAAATAGTAATTCGCTCGTTCACAGTCCAGTAGTATCGCCCCATGTTAGCGAATACAAGACAGTCTTGGATTCTGGATCCCATTCCATGGATTCTGGATTCCGGGTGCTCGATTCCAGTCTTTTCCAGAGGAACTTGGATTCTAGATTTCATTACTTAGTGGGGTACTTCAGCTCTATTCTGGATTCCAAAACCCTGGATTCCGGATCCTACAAGCAAAAATTTCCAGATTCCGGAATCTGGATACCCTTACATGTCAAACATTTTCTGACCTGTTCACGCATATTTAATTAAGCAGTGGGAAATTTACTTTTCTTCCAACGTTTGATTTTATAATATGATGGATCGGAGTAACTTCTGGTCAATGCAGCTTTTTCAGACTGGACCACATTTTAAGCTAGAAGTGGTTTGGTTCTGAAAAGGTATTTTTCCGTCTTGACATAACATACTTAACACTAATGTTCGGGGCGTTGAGAAATTAAATGAAACTTGGAAAGGTATCTTTTACTTGCTGAACTAATTTTTGAACAATATATATCATTGACAAAGGGAAAAAGGGAATTTTAATATAGTTATGGTGGGAGAATGAGGCATATCTTACTTAAAAATGGCAAGTATTTGAATAATTGAGGATTTTACTGTGACAGCAGCCGGTATCGTCACGCAACGCAAATTGAACATTTGCCTAAATTTGAGTTAAAACCTTCAATTCTGCATCGCGTTGTGCCACAAGTTTTATTGCTTAACTTGACAAAATAGCTATTAATCTTTAACTAAAACATGTTTTTAGGTCTAGCTTAGGTGCCACTTTTGAGAATTTTCTGATGAGTTTGAGGCATGTTTTCGTGCAGTTTGCTTTCTTAATTTGACTAGCGAAATAAAGACGACCAGTTTTTGCTGATTACAGAAAGATAATGCCTAAACGGTATTGGAACAGTAAGAAGAAGTAATATGCTTCCAAATGAGTGCAAATAGTCTAGGATTTGATGACCCGAAGAACTTTAGAACGATGGTTAAAAAACCTGTATAACAGAGACTAAAATTTGCATATTTAAGTCGCTAACGGTCGTCCAGCAATGAAATGCTGGGAATGGCAGTAAAATAAACAATTTCCTCATTCTAACCGCAATTTCGTTATTAGGATGGATGGTAGTGTTGATGGTAAAATTATAAGTCTAAAGTTTTTTACAGTCCAAAATCGAGTGGAACGCTTTTAGGGAGACTGCCTCTTAATTATTTTGCATGGTTGTTCTTTGGCTTAAATAATTTCAGACTGTGCGGGTCGGCTGCATCTCATGCAAACATGACACTTCCAGCTTCTAAATACATGGCATGAAAAGTTCGACTTCTAAAAGCCATCGAACCAGCTTTCGCTCTCTCAGTTCTGAGAATGAAAAAAGTTAATAGAGTTGTCAACTTCCTGCCAGCTGCAACAGTATAATTAAGCTTATGTTTCATGGCAATCAACTCAGAAGAGTTTCGTTTCAGAAACACGGTTAAACTCACTGGTATAAAATAAAGCGATTGTGTGTTGTCGTTTTCCAAATAAAGCTCGAATCGGCTTTAAGACATGAAGACTGAGAAATTTAAGAACTGAAAATTAGAACTACAATACACAAGCTTGCAATGACAACTTTTTATGTCTTACTTTCAGCCAGGTTAAGTGAAAAATAACAGTCAAAAGCTTTGTTTTCGTGAATTAAAATCAGTTTACCTGACGCTCTAGCCAAAATCACACACTCAGTTATTATCATCTTACCTTTTCTGAATCTAATCGACTAATTGTTTCAGTGATCTGTGCCTGGTTATCCATAAAAGCAATTTCAATAACTACAAAATAGTCAAAAACACGAGCAGCATGAAGCAAAAAAACTAAACCACAAGCTGCACACAGAATGAAGCCGAGAGCGTGCAGGAGACTTTGATCTGACTGGAAAGTGTGACTGAAAAAGATACTCAACCTGGCGCATACGTAGACGTTTTGCCGCGGTGTTGAAGGGAGGTCCCCTCTCCCTCTCCCCAATCCCCCTCCCCTTTTTCCCTTCCTCCCTATCCCCTACCCCCTACCCCTTTCGACGCCTGCTACGCACGCTATCCTTATACAACATTTTTAACGGGTCTTGTTATTAAAGCAAACAACAAAACTTCTTTTGGTGAACAACTGAAATACTAAAGAAATATTTAAAAAATAGAACATTATCCTACTAGTCTCAACGTTCATTACATCCTTTGGTTTGCGCTCATTATTTATTCAAAATAAAGTAGTTACAGTCTAACCCACTCATTACGGACGTTCGGGGGGGGGGGGGGGGGGGGGGAGCATAGAAAGTACCTTTTTTACATCCTTTGGGGGGGGGGCGGAGGGGAGCATAGAAAGTATCCTTATTATATCCTTACTCTGGCGTCGTCTGTGATCTGTTTTATATTGGACAATCACACGGCAACATGGAATGTGTTATGAGAGAAAATCCATACCCCCACCCTTTATTGCTTTCCTTTTTTCATACTGCTGACCCTTTCAGGCTTAAGGTTTCATTTACCTTAATATTCTTAAATGTTCTTTTTTTCATTGAATATTTCCTCTCGATTGATAACGTTAGCTCAAAACACGATCGTGAGACTACAGATCGACAGATCGTAAGATTTTTAGGAAAACTTTAGACGGGCTACTCATTCTTGAATTAAAAACTAAAGTGTTGTTTTTGTACATGTTCCATTGAATTGCTATTCATTTTCTTATTCATTACTTGCCATTCAATATTTTTGCATTGTGCTGCTCTCTTTCCATACCTAGCGCCCTGAATACAACTCGAGGTAAAGCTAGAAGTACTAGAGACAAATAAACTAACAATAAACTATGATAATCCTGCGCTAATTCAATGCAGGCTTAAAAAGTAAAGTTTTAGTTTCTATTTCAAGTCAGTGGTGCTAAGGCTGTTACGGACAGTAAAGGGTATATCAGTGGGATATCCTTGGCCAAATAATTGGGGCTTGAGAACTAATAGCAAATTGATACCTGAGGGACATTTTATGCAAGTTGAACGAGAACGAGTTAGTTAACCATGAAAATCACAATTAAAATGGAGGAGCACTAAGGAAAGAGAGGCAGGTGGAAGGCTATTACAGTCAGTGAAAATACCAGAGAAATAATAAAAAGCTTCGAGACTAGGAGGCTTAGAACATGTTCGTGGAGGCGAAAAGGTGATAATTCGCGAGCGAGAGAGAAAAGAAGAAAGGTCTCAAGGTCATGTTTCACATTACATCAAGAGCTTATGAGTTGTGTTTTGCCTGTCGGACGCTAATTTCTAACTGAATCGATCGTTGTTTCGGTCAGCAGTTGTGAAATAGCGTACACAGTCTCTCAAGAGACAATCCACGGATTCCAACAAATCCGTTGTCGGGGAGCCAACAACCACCACTACTGTGAGGGCAATGAATAAGAACCAAATCTTGCTCGGAATTAACGCGGGCATTGCAGCCATGCTTGATTCAAACTAAGTTACTTTTCAGCTCCATCGTACATGAAGGGGTTTTTTGCTGACGGTATAATTCGGTGCCTCTTATATGACGACTTTCTGCGACCGCATATACCACATGCTTGTTTGTAACGCATATATATGGTTTTCTTTGTGCGCATATATATGCGCGTTTGTAAGAAAATGGTCATATACTTGGGAATAAAACGCAAGTATACGTGACAAAAAAACGCACGTACATCGTGTAGCAGGAATGATTGCAAGTATACGTGGGGAAAAACCGCACGTATATCGTGTCATAATTTTGAAAAAAATGGCCGACCATAGATAAAGACTGTCCGGTCTTTCTGATTGTAAGGTTTGTAAATAAAATAAAGTAAGCTTATGCGAAGCATTTTCCGTATACTTTGATCTGCCAACTGGTGAAGAAATGTCAGCGAAATGCCCATTTCAAAGTGGCTGGATATCCCGACTTTTTGCAAAGAATTGAGAAACGTGAAAAAAGAGAAGAGTGACTTTGTTTGTTATTTTCTTTTTCAGTTTGTTAACTTCTTCTTGCGATGGAAATGATTTAAGATCAAAGCAAAATTTGGAACTGTTTTATAATATACACTTCCAGCTGTTTAGTTTTTAAAAGAGATTTATCACCCAACGAGTTATAGTTCAAAACCACTTAAACATAGCATTGTTAAACGTATTTTAGTATTTAAACGGTAGATATAGGGGTATTTTCATCCCCTAAAAATGTTCGGATTTCCTAGCTGAAAGTCTAGCGATCCGAAAATTATAGGGATCTCAAATCGTCTTCCGAACAGATATTTTCCGAAAATTGTCGTTGGGTGCCCCTGATTTATTATTAAACATTCTGTGGAGTTGATTATTTTTCAAGTGAATCAGTATTCTCAGTCCAATAAAAGTGTAGGTTGATGGTATTGTATGCATGCTGCACGTTCCTTTTTCAATAAAAGAAAATGTATGAACTTTAATAATCTTAAACTATTAGCCTAATTATTTCGTTTTGTTCCAATCCTCAATATTAAACCTTGCATAATTATTTACATATTTAGGCCATATTTTAAGAGTTTTAAAAAGTTTTAGTTTTACTTTTTTGCTCTATTTTTCCCCCAGCCATTTATGCAGATATGCTGTCAACAGTAAAAAGGCCCTTAGGCTTCTCTTTATTTTCCTCTATCCTTGCATTATTCTTTTCAACCTATATGTTTGTTACTTGTTTAATAGCTGTTTCATTATAGTAGATTAGTGAAATTTTTTATAGGTTTTGTTTTCAGGGGGCGATGTTACCAAGATTCAGTAAAACTTAAAAATACAATAATGTGTTTGTATCAGTTGTATCAATAATACATAGATTTAGTCAGGGCTAAAAGCGAAACGTCCGTTTCTATACTTATGATAAAAGCAATCAAATTTAAACTAAAAAAAAAAACACGAACTTTGAGCCAAAAAGAGAAAAAAGGAGCCTTAGGCATCAGGTCACCTTAAAGGGAGGGGCAAAATGATGAAGAAAAAATATCCCGAAGTAAATATGAATATATGAAAGTCATGTGTGAACTGCGGGGTGAAGAATTATATGAAAGTAAATTATCGCAGTTATCATCGCAGTTGTAGACGAAACTTTCGAATCCCGTGCAAGCCTGAAATTTTTTCAGGCTTTGGCTTCGCAACTGCAAAAGTTGCTTCTATAACTGTGATGATCTACTTTCAAATAAAAAAAAATCCCGTAAACAAACCTGAATTGAAAAAATTGTGAAAGTGTAAGTCTCTCTAGTAGCAGCAATTTACAGGTTACGATTTCTAGGGTAAGTAATTTCTTTCTTTAAGGGAAGACGAAAATTAGGCCGACTTAGGGACTTTTGTGTTCCCGTAAGCCCATTATATTTTCTTTATTCTTTTTTTTTAAAACGGGCTCCGAAGAACAGCTATGAGTGAAGCCTTTACATTTATACAGCCTCACAATATCTGATAAAAAGTTTTACCGATAATAGGAAAGCTAGCCGCCAAACGATAACCTTTTTCGCTACTCTTAACTTTTTATCCAATCTTTAACCTACTCAAACTGTGCCGTTCGTGCTCAGGTGTTGTGCAATAGATGGCTGAGAAACGTGAGGTAATCACACTGCAAATTATAAAAGTTAATAATACAACAACTTACAACTGTTTTTTCACAAAAATAAAGACAAACTCAGGCTCGAAAAGCCGACGAGTCTGTCCTTAGAATAGAGGATATCTCTTTCATATTTTAGATAAGCTCACTGTTTCAGCGAGAATATAAAGCCGTAAACAAACAACTGAAAACAAACTTCATTCATAAGCGGCTTCAGTTGTTTTGTATTGATCGTCGTTTCTCTGTCCGTCCCCTCCGGCCAGGGGTTACGACTCTGGGAAAAAAATTGGGCACCGGGATTGTAGTCCGGGGTGGGGTGGTAGCAGGCTTAAAGGTCTTAGTCGGGAGAGGGGTGGCAGTAGGTTCCGAGGTAGTTGCGGGGGGGTGGGCTGGTGGTAGGTTCCGGGGTAGTTATGTGGGGTGGAAAGGTAGTAGGTTCCGATGTAGTCGTGGGGGGTGGGTTGGTGGTAGGCTGCGAGGTAGTTGTGGAGAATGGGTTGGTAGTAGGTTCTGATGTAGTCGTGGGGGGTGAGTTGGTAGTAGGTTCCGAGGTAGTTGTTGGGGTGGGCTCGTAGTAGGCTCCGAGGTAGTTGTGGGGGTTGGGCTCGTAGTAGGCTCCGAGGTAGTTGTGGGGAGTGGGCTGGTGGTGGGTTCCGAGGTAGTGGTGGGCTGAGATATAGTCACAGGTTCATATGATGTTGTGGGGGGAAGGGTGCTGGATTCCTCAGTTGTGCTTGGTGGGCTGTTAGTCCCAGGAGGAGCTCTTGATGCTGGAATTGTTGTGGAGGAATCTGAAAAAAATATATCGTAGTCCTAATTCAGCCACTGACGGTAAGCAAACCTAGGGAGGCGTTCTTGGGGAACGCATCTCAACTGGAGGTGATATTTTTGCATTCTTGGGCAATGGTTCAATCAATTAATCGATCTTTTTTTGCCACTTAATTTCTACTGTACTAAGTCTATAACATAATCTATTAGCAGGGGATCTCTGAAAGCTCAGCTCAGCTGAGCTTTACCTAAGAGGTCCATTTTATATCATTAATTTATGCATTACAAACATTCTTATTGAATATGGCGGCTTTACATATTGTTGAGCAGCAAGGGTGTTATATGTCTTAACAGGACCTAACAGGTGAGCAAGCTTTAATACGATTTCTAGTTTGAAAGGGTAATAAGTCCTCTGGTTTGCTTTATAAATTGCGTTTAAAGCAGGAGCTGATCAACTAATAGGGTTTTACGCTCAATTTTTTGTCAGAACCAGCTTGTTCTTTGCAGCTCGCGATCGATTTAATTTAGATAAAGTGTTCCTTTCTTGACTCAGAACTATCGTTTTCAGTGTTCTCTTTTCCTCTGCGAATTGAATTTCAAGCGATAGTTGATCAAAGCATGTGGTTATATTCTCAAAACTTTTATCAGAACCAGCGTGTTCTTCGCAGGTCGATTTACATTGAGCCAGTCCTCACCTCCCTTGAGGAATGCAACGTATTTGCGGACCTTTTTTTCAGAATTTATTTGTGTCTTTTGCGAGATTTTGTCAACCAGCATGTATTTTTGCAGGTCGATTTACATTGAGACAGCCCAAAACTCCCGTGAGGAATGCAACGAATTTTTGGACCTTTTGTTTTGAAGACTTCCATTGTGACCTTCAAGAGATTCTTTGTCCTGTGACTCTCGCTCATTAGATCTTTGTATGTTATTCAAGTTTATATGAAATTTTTTATACTTCTGATACATTCCGCCCCATTCTTTCTCTTTTCATAGATTTTACTTTACACCAATTTTTTCTTATGTATATTACCACGCGAAATATTTTTCTTATTCCTGATGACGCTTTTATTAGTTTTAATTTCAGCAGTCAAAGGCCTCATTTGAACTAGATTTTTCTTTCTAACGTTTATAGTGTTGATACGATGGGATTTTCCATGAAACATAAGCACTAACTTGCTCATATTTACCAACAAAGCTTCAGGCCATGTTGTTATTGTTTAATACAAGTGAAAAACCTAGGATGTGCCAAAGTTGTTGTTTTGAAGTTGGGCGCCATCCTTTTCTATAGCGGAATCCACTTTAAACTTCTAAAATTATGAAAACAAAAAAGACAAAAAAACAAGAACAAAAACAAAAAACAATTCGCGTTGTTGGCACTTGCCGGGAGGTACCCCTAGTAAATTACAAAAGAGGACGCTTCGTAACCCCGCCCTCACTAATATTCTCCACCTTCTAAAGGTTAGTTTACTATTAGAACGAGCTCGGTTCAAAACCAAAAATGTGGAGCAGCAGTATTCGGTACAGCCTTATACAACAAGGTAATGGAAATTTGGAAGCAGAAAGTGAAGAAAGCGAAGTCTCTCAAGATAGCTTCCGAGGAGAAACAGAGCTCTTAGAGCTTTGGTCACGCATTCATTATGAAGCTGAGAAACGCCATGAGACCCAGCTCAACGCTTTGATCGATCGATCTATATTGAGTAAACGGAGATTCAGAAAACGTGGCTCGTATTATAGCCGAAAGGAGAAAAGAGATAAGGGCTGAGGAAAGTACCCTTAGAGTGTCTAAAGTGGGTGCGTGCTATGAAGAAAGATTCCTCCCTCCGAAAAGTGATGGAAACCCAAAAAGAGCTCAAAGATACAAAAAGATTTGATTGTCTGGAATGGACAGAACTAGCGATCGATAAGAGAAAATTCTTACTCAATCGATTGTATCAAAAACAACCCATTCCACAGGATGAAGACCATACCTGTTAAGAATGTTATAGATTTTTTTCTGGACCTTTGTATTTCTGCGTTTAAGCAAAACTGTATGCTAAAACGATATCTCGTGTCTTATGGTACATTTTGGTTATACCCTCATTACCATTAACAATTTGCGCGCCAAGAATTAATAAACCGGAATTTTGAAATAAATTGTCGGACAATGAAAGCGGCAGGAAATAGTACGTGTATAATTACGTTACGTTTCAGTGATTTTCAGTCACGGGTGGCTTCAAATCCAAATAAGGATGTGACCCAGACAAACAAACTATGATATCATACCACATAAGGACATGACGAACATAATTAGAAATAAACTATGATATGATTCATCTGAAAATAGCTAAAACCTGTAAGGCCGGTTAAACCACTTAAATGAGATTTCCCCCCATTTTGTTCACGAGTTGAAGACAAGACTATGACATCATCGGCGTTAATGTATTCTTCCGCAAGTTAAAGAGATTCTTCCGAAAAAAACGATAATTCGGTCCCTACACCACTACTCTCACCTTACTGAATTTCATCCTACTTGCTCTTCATCGGCTTTCAAACACGCACACTAATCACCCGATTGACAACGGCCTATATCATCTATATTGTCTATTCGGTTGAACAGTTCAAACACGAGACATATATGCGAAACCAACAAAGGCATTCAAGAAGCTTCGTTCAAAGTTTGATCATTATCATCGCATTGTTCCAAAAGCTCGTCAATTCCACCAAAGAATTACTTCTTCTTCAAGAGGGTAATGCAAACGCGTGTCAATTCTGAAACCATAACAAATCTGCCATATCTGTTGCTGAACGATGCCTCGAGTCGAAGAATTTCTCGTTCTTTCGCCCACAATCATAGTGAAAGCCCATACCCGCTTTAGCATCGTTGAAAGAGTAATCAGTTTCCTTGCCGAAAGAAATCAAACATTTCCTTCACTCATAGTTCACTAATCTTCCTGCCAGTAAAGCGTTTGGCTTACAAATCACTTTGTAACATGATTCTCGCTACCCTAGGTGCCACGCTTATCTCCAAAGAGGGTTTACTTCCAACTTTTCTTAAGCTTTAAATTTGCTCAAGCCCTCGCAATTTGACTTACGTTGAGCAAGATACTGTCCCAGTCACTAAATATTGCTTCATATAATAATCAATCACCTGTACAGTTCCATCCGTCTCCCATGTACCCAGGTTTACACGTGCAGTTGTATGCGCCCTCGGTGTTATTACAAAACGCTTTAAAACTGCAATTGTGGGTTTCTGCTGCTTTACACTCATCGACATCTGAAATCATATTGATCAATAGCAAAAGTTAACTTTGCAATGTGGATTCCTCTCAACGTTCTATACAAAGTGTAATCTTGAACTGAGGAGAAAGCTGCAAAAGAAACACATGAGAAAAAAGAAACACGAAAAAACAAAGAAAATCAAGTTTCTGATGCCGGCTAGACTAGTCCACTAAATAGGAAGCTATACATGCACTGTATACTAGGCACGTTAAGGCGTTATAAACTTTCTTACCCTTTGAGGTAATACAGTCTAACCTCTACTAAAGGTCACCTCTCCACAACGGCCACTTTCTTCTGTCCCCAAGGTGGCCGTTGTGGAGAGGTTCAACTGTATCTAACAAATGGTTTCTTTAGAGAACATATTGTCATAGAAACAATAAAAACAGCACATTTTGAGGTAATATGGTCTACTACCTAGCAAAGAATTGCTATAAAGAGCATCTTATCATGGAAAAATAAAAACAGCAATGCTTTCGATGGTATGCAAAATGACAAAGTTATGAAAGAAATTACCTGTGCAATTATCTCCGTCTCCTTCATATCCTGGTTTACATGTGTAGTTGTAGGATCCTTTGGTGTTATTACAAACTGCATTAGAACTGCAGTTGTGGACTTCTCCTTCACACTCGTCGATCCAATAAACTAAGTTGGCACGGTGGATTCCTATCAGCTGTCTAGAAAACGGTAAACCCACTGACGTTCTTTTATAGCTACAGACGAAGTAAGTTGTTAAGGAAACAAACGAGAATAAATCAAACAAACAAACACTGAAACAAAGACAAAGCGTTTGATGCCATGCGAGCAGACCAGACACTAAAATGAATATTACCTGAACATTTTTTTTCCATCTCCTCTGTATCCAGGTCTACACGTGCAATTGAAGGATCCATGGGTGTTGTTACAAATGGCATCAGAACCGCACACGTAAGTGTCTGCTTCACACTCGTCGATGTCTGTAATATTACGTTTAGAACACCATAAATAGTTAGCTTAGTACGCTGAATTTGATTCCTCGTACCCGTCACTGGGCGTTCGTTCAGTTAGACAGATCCAGGATTTTATGAGCTAAGAGGGAGTGGGTGATACAGGTAAATTGTCCTATGGCGTCCCGAAAACGTTACAGTTGAGGAAGGATGAACAGGAACCTGTAAAACCGCAAATTCTTACAACGCCAACAAAATAGAGAAATGATTACATTACAAACTTAAAAACGTGTTCTCTCCCTGCTGTACACAAAATCACGCCTAACACGGGAATAAAGTGCCAATTGAACTGTTTTAACAAACAATTTAACAAACAAGTAAGGCGGCTAAAAAAGGGGAGGTGGCTAGCCTCCCAATCCACCTCCCCTGGATCCACCCCTGTCGTTGCATTGCTATTAAAGAAGCAAGTTGTAACAGGGAGAGATAACTAAAGAGAAGAGCTAAAGTTTTTGCTGCCATACGAGAACAGACATACCACTGAAAATACTACCTGTGCAGTTTTCTCCATCCCCTGTAAATCCAGGTTTACATGTGCAATTGAAGGATCCATGGGTGTTATTACAAAATGCATCAGAACTGCAATTTTTGAGTGTATCTACTACACACTCATCGATATCTGAAATAAGTTTTAAATTACACGTAAATAACTGAATGCTCAATCGATAAAAAATTACTGAAATCCACTTATTCTGAACGTAAAATATTCTTTCTTGCAAAAGCAAAGGTAAGACCCTTTTATTGCCCCTGCGTCGTCTTATTTGTTTGTTATAGACCCGCAATCGATTTTTGGATAACTCCCCATTTAATTCACTAAGCGTATGAATTTGTCTCCCAAGATACCATAATCGTGACCCGAATTTAATTCTTTTGTCGCTTATCACCAAGAATTGTTAGTATAACGTTAAGACCGTATTGCGTCATTTCCGAGGTAGGTCATTATTTCCAAATTTGCTTAAACGGCTTTCATGAATAAAACTCGAATTTTTCAAGATACTTCCCCCATTAACCAGAACTTCCCTTATGTATTTGTGTATTCATCACCTGTACATTTCCATCCGTCTCCCAAGTACCCAGGTTTACATGTGCAGTTGTAGGATCCGTTGATGTTGTGACAAACCGCATTAGAACTGCAATTGTGAGTTCTTCCTTCACACTCATTGATGTCTGAAATCATATAGAACAATAGAGATTGGCTTAGTTTGTAGAGTGAATTCGTCTCAGCTTTATAAAAAGTGAGGCTAGCACTAAGTAGAAAGTTGTAAAAGAAATGCATGAGAAAAAACAAAAAAGCAAAGTTTCTGATGCCGGCCATGTTAGGAGACAAAACATTTAAAATACAAGGTACTAAGCATTAACCTGTCCACTTAAAATTTTGAGGCAATATGGTCTACTACCTAGCAAAGAATTCCTATAAAGAGCATCTTATCATAGAAAAAAAACAGCAATGCTTTCGTTGGCATTCAAAATGACTAAAGTACGAAAACTATCACCTGTGCAATGATTTTCGTCCCCTTCATATCCTGGTTTACATGTGCAGTTGTAGGATCCTTTGGTGTTATTACAAACTGCATTAGAACTGCAATTGTGAGTTTTTCCTTCACACTCATTGATGTCTGAAATCATATAGAATAATGGCGATAAGCTTAGTTTGCAGAGTGAATTCCTCTCAGCTTTCTAAAAAGTGAGGCTAGCACTAAGAAGAAAGTTGTAAAAGAAATGCATGAGGAAAAACAAAAAAGCAAAGTTTCTGATGCCGGCCATGTTAGGAGACAAAACATTTAAAATACAAGGTACAAAGCGTTATAAACTTTCCGCTTAAGATTTTGACTGAGGCAATATGGTCTACTGTCTAGCAAAAATTGATATAAAGAGCATCTTATTATGGAAAAATAAAAACAGCAATGCTTTCGATGGCCCGTAAAATGACTAAATTACGAAAAATATCACCTGTGCAATTATTTCCGTCCCCCTCATATCCTGGTTTACAGGTGCAGTTGTAGGATCCGTGAGTGTTATTACAAAATGCATCAGAACTGCAATTGTGGTGTGTATCTACTAGATACTCATCGACATCTGAAATGAGTTTTAAATTACATTTAAATAACTGAATGCTCAGTCGATGAAAAATTAAAATCCACTTATTCTGGAGGTAAAATATTCTTTCTTACGAAAGCAAAGGTAAGACCCTTTTATTGTCCCTGCGTCGTCTTATTTGTTCGTTATAGACCCACAATCAATTTTTGGATAACCCTCCATTTTATTCACTAAGCGTATGAATTTGTGTCCAAAGATACCATTTATCGGGACCCGAAATTCACTTATCCCCAATAATTGTTACTATAACGTTAAGATCGTATTGCGTCATTTCCAAAGTAGGTAATTACTTCCAAATTTGCTCTAAGCTTTCATGAATAAAACTCGAATTTGTCAAGATACTTCCCCCATTAACTGAAACGTCCTTATTGTATTTGTGTATTCATCACCTGTACAGTTCCATCCGTCTCCCAAGTACCCAGGTTTACACGTGCAGTTGTAGGATCCGTTGATGTTGTTACAAACCGCATTAGAACTGCAATTGTGAGTTTTTCCTTCACACTCATTGATGTCTGAAATCATATAGAACAATAGAGATTGGCTTAGTTTGCAGAGAGAATTCTTCTTAGCTTCCGAAAAAGTGTGGCTAGCACTAAGTAGAAAGTTGGAAAAGAAATGCATGAGAAAAAACAAACAAGCAAAGTTTCTGATGCCCGCCATGTTAGGAGACAAAACATTAAAACTACAAGGTACTAAGCATTAACCTGTCCACTTAAAATTTTGAGGCAATATGGTCTACTACCTAGCAAAGAATTCCTATAAAGAGCATCTTATCATAGAAAAATAAAAACAGCAATGCTTTCGATGGCATTCAAATGGCTAAAGTACGAAAAATATCACCTGTGCAATGATTTCCGTCCCCTTCATATCCTGGTTTACATGTGCAGTTGTAGGATCCTTTGGTGTTATTACAAACCGCATTAGAACTGCAATTGTGAGTTTTTCCTTCACACTCATTGATGTCTGAAATCATATAGAACAAGAGAGATTGGATTAGTTTGCACGGTGAATTACTCTCAGCTTTCTAAAAATTGAGGCCAGCACTGAGAAGAAAGTTTTAAAAGAAATGTATGAGAAAAAACAAAAAGGCAAAGTTTCCGATGCCCGGTCATGTTAGGAGACAAAACATTTAAAATACAAGGTCAGTATTAAGCATTCACCTTTCCCCTTAAATTTTTGACGTAATATGGTCTACTATCTAGCAAAGAAGTTATATAAAGAGCATCTTATCATGGAAAAAAAAACAGTAATGCTTTCGATGGCATTTAAAATGACTTAAAGTACGAAAAATATCACCTGTGCAATTATTTCCGTCCCCTTCATATCCTGGTTTACATGTGCAGTTATAGGATCCTTTGTTGTTTTTACAAACCGCGTTAGAATTGCAATTGTGAGTTCCTCCTTCACACTCATTGATGTCTGAAATCATATTGACCAATAATTGCCAAAAAATAAGTTCCTATTGTGTGTTTTAGACTTTCCCCGCTTTTATCTACAGTGCATGAAATCAAGAAGGGAGGTTACTAGAAGATAATAACAGTATTAGCAGCAAGCCGAAAAAAATGGTGTCGAATCCAAGGTGAAGCCACTTTTCTCTGTCTGTTAAGACATGGACTTATTGTCTTTGTTTAATTTTTTTTTTTTTGACTTTTACTAATAAAATTATTAAATTGCCATGGTTGGACCCACAGTTTCGATGTTTGACATTCATGTTCCTTGTATGTCAACTTATGGGCCCCGTTATATTCCCTCGAAAAACTTATTTGGGTATTTGGGTAAGTTTCCCTTAGGGGGTCTCATTCCAATTTTTCGAAGAGCATTTTTATGTGGAACTCTCCCACCCCCCCCCCCTTCCCACCCCCCTCGAGAGCTCAATCAAGTGAGCTTCCCAGCAACGAGCCTGTAGGTATAATCAAGGCTCAGGCCATATCACGTTTTCTTCTTTTAGAGTTGAGATGCTCTTGAAGAAAGGCTTTCAATTACGAACTGCTTCTACTCAACAACAAGCTCTAATATTACTCAACTCAAATAACCAAGAAACACACTTAGGATTACGGAAACAAAAAACAAAAATCCAGTTGAGCAAATAGCATTTGAAAGTGTATGATAGTTAAGAGACCAATTGAAACGAGAGGCTGGCAAAACCTTAAAATGTTCGCTACGCAAACGTTTTATACACTGTCGTCAGTGTGTCGTAGGAAATGACAAAGGACAGCCCGAGCTTGATTACGATTTACGAACCTTTGATTACTTGCATGAAAGGAAAGCTTTTTCCAGAACAACTTACCATGTTCACATTGTGCACCAGTGAAACCAGAAGGACACAAACACCGATATTTTTTCTCTGTGAATCCAGACTGACAGGTACCGTTGTTTTGGCAACGGGGAGTATCACAAGCACTCTTTCATAGAACAAAAATCAGGTTTGAATTGTAAGAGAGGAAGTTACGTTAAACCGTCTTGATAGAGCGTCAGCTACAAACTACAAGATGATGATGATGATGATGTCAAGACAATGGTAATTATTACGGTCCTAATGATAATAATTATTAATAGGGAGCTTAAGCAACGACGACGTCAAAGGCAAAGAAAACGCAATTAGGTTAAGATTAGCAAAAAAAAAACTTTGCACCTAGATCACGTTTTTTGTACATTTCCCTGCCCTCGTTGCACGACTACCACGTGAAACTTCTTAGTTTAACCTTCTCTACCGGGACGTGAACACAAGACAACGATTCTCTATTTAATTGTTATTATTTATTTTTTTTTTAACTTAGTTACAGTTCTTTCCAATGCGACTCCAGAAAAACTCACCAACATTTGGTGACCAATTGAACGACGTGCAATAAGAACGATAGATTTTGATACACCGTGAATTCACTCTAAGAGACGTTTTCGCCACGTCGTCTTCGTCGTTGCTTAAGCTCCCACTAATGACGAAGATGGTGACCATTGTGATGATGATGATGTCGACAGTAGGATGATGATTGCCTTGAAGATGATGATGAAAGAAAAAGAAGACGAGAAAAGAAAAGACAAAAAACAATTGCTCCATGATATAGGCAGCCTTTCCTCTCTTTAAAGTCTGCATCGTGCGCTAGATGTGTTGAATTGTTCAGTTCACATCGTCTTTCTCTTTGTATCTCGTAATTAACACTGACGCAGTTTGGTTGGTTGTAACAAAGCAGTTCACAAAGACCCATATCCGGGGCATGTTGGACAATTAAGAACGTGTGGCTCTCCAAACATTTGTCAGCAATTAGGAAATAACTCGGAAACGCCAGTACGCGGCAATTACCTGAATTGAAGAAAGAAAAAAAATTGCAGTTAGCAATTCCAGGAGCTCATAAGGTGGCCAATTCTGACCTTTTCTGGCGGCAAAAAGAGCTTCAATTAAAAGCAACTGTCCTTTATAAACAAGATTGAAGTTCATGGAACGTAATAACTTATATTTTCGGTTATACTCCTTAGCTTCAAGCTATGTTTTATCTGACATTTAATCATGAAACTACCATGTATGTTAATTAAAATTGCTGGGGTTTTCTTGGAATTGCTTCAAACTGGCTTAAAACAGCAATGTACATCAAATAATGACAAAAAGGAGATAGAACTAACTTGGTTCTCCAGGCCAATTTCAATTTTCTGTTGATTGGTCGAGCCGTATAAAGAAAATCCCCTTTTTTAGGAATAAATACGATAGTTCATTTTTAGTAAAAGCCAGTTAAAAGGCTGAAAAAAGAAAAACAGGTAGATGGTATTCCCACCTGTCTTGAATAGTGGTAAACTGTCGTGTTCATTGTGAAAATATTTTCCTCGTATGACGCAAATAACAGAAATCTTTGTTTCCTTGCAACTTCCTTCTTGTTAACGAGTGTATTTAAACCGTGGTGACAATACCGAAACCGTCAATTTTATATTTCTTAAAAAAATTCTTCCAATTATCTCCTGTT
Source organism: Porites australiensis (assembly GCA_022179025.1). NCBI lineage: Eukaryota > Metazoa > Cnidaria > Anthozoa > Scleractinia > Poritidae > Porites > Porites australiensis. The sequence continues at coordinate 72,471 of BOPM01001119.1, read as the reverse complement.
ATCTAACTGTTAAATAGGTTTCCATGTTGTTATTGAGTCCGCTGTCAACGTTATAATTGAACAAAACAGCAAAACTCAAGCACTGAATAAACGACACAGCGAAAATAAATCGCATAAGTAGTTGGGAAAACCTTCTCAGGCTCTTCTCTGCCTTAAGAACAATAACAAATTCATGGGAAGTTTCAATTTGTATGAAAAATGTTTTTCCGTTGACAAGCAAACAGAATTCTTGGTTTCTTAGCAATTTTCCCTTTGTTAAGTGGGTGCAGCAGGATGTGTTTACCCTTATTTCCTCTTATTCAACATTTATTAGGTTGCCATGTTATTCAGTCAATTTGTTAGCAGCTTCACGGATTGATTGCGCCTTGAACATAGGATAAGAGCGCTATAGAAATAAAGTTATTATTATTATTATTATTGTAATGAATGAATAAACAAATTCTTACATTAAATAGAGTAAAACATAAAATAGATGGCATGATATCGAACGAATTTCTGAATCTAGAATGGTAATTAACACTGACTCACGCCCAAAGAGGACACAAATAAATAACCATTTCGCTTGTTTTTCGTCCATGAGAACGTTTGATATTCAGTGAACGTCTTAACTATTAAATTGACCACAAAGGAAACAAGGACCTTTGAGTGGTATAAAATTCACGTTAATACGATGACCGTTGGGCTTTAAAGACCCATCAACGTGGTACAACTCATATTATACTAAGCCTTTCTAAAATATGTGTTACAAAGTATAATTTCACCAGTCTATTAATCTGCCGGATTTTACACATATAACTGGGACGTTCAATTACGTTCTTGTAAGAACTTTCGGTATGATAAAATTAATGCAGAATTTCAAATTGATTGCGTCTGGCTTCTCTTAATTGCCATCCGGCCGAGAATATCATTTTATGCTCAGTTGTTCGTATAAACGAGGTAAAATTGCGAAGAAGATAACGTCTGGGTATCCTTAAAGGTGGTCATATTGAACGAGGTTTTCGAATAAGGAAATGACAGGAAATTTTCGAGCCAGAAAAAGATTCGTCAACGTAAAAGAAGGGAACAGGGTCGTATTAACGTAGAGTGTTAATATGGTATACTAGGGG
>BOPM01001119.1:37900-69108 GCA_022179025.1 Porites australiensis | reverse complement strand
TTTTGCAACATCATAGAAAGGGCTATCCACACCCAAATCTATGGAAAGAACGAGAAAACATTTAAACAGTTCAGTTTCAAACATGAATGGCAAATACCCAGTCTCAACAAACTACAGTATCTGTAGGATTTGCTCACTGGGGTACTAACTTTGGCACGCTATTGTATATTCTATGTGAATGATTTGCCAAATGCCCTCGATGCTGTTCATTCTGTTTTATGTTAATAAATCCTCTTGAAACATATATTTCAAAAACTGAATCTGATACGATTTGAACTCGGACCTGGCAGGTTGTGTTAACATGAAGAATTCGCAACATGCAGTAATGCGAGGCTTAATAGGAAAGACTCCACTACTATTTCATTCTTCAAGTGTTCTTTCCTTTTTTGAAGGCATGGCGTTATGAGACAACTTATTCCTTAGCTACCAGTTCTACACAGTAATGCTGCACGACTTAATCTAAATCATCCCCGCGCTTCCGAAAGTGACACTTTTTAGTGAAGAGTCAATTGGAAGTCTTTACATCGCCGAAGGGCTGAGAACCGCGCTTACTTTGCTTGCGTCGGTTTACAACCTTTTTAAAGCACCAGTGTCATTGTTCGATGTATGCGTCAGTTCTCATAACTGTATTAGACAAATGCCAGATCCAAGCATTATATCCGACAATCTTTTGCTTCTAGTAAATGGGTACAGTGAATCACTCTAAATATTGTTGCAGACTGTATGGGATCCTTTAGACATTACTTTAAGAGAAACACCCACCATAGCTGTATTTATGCGACTCTTTTCCAAAGCCAAATTTACATCCCTTGTTTAATTTCAGGAGCAGACTCGAAAAGGTATAAAGCAGATATAGTCGAACCCTCTTATTACGGACGTTGCAAGAGGGTGGTGGGGGGCTTAGAAATTGTCCTTATAAAAACACTTTAACAGGTTAAAGCAAACAATAAAACTTGTTTTGGTGAACAACTATCATACTAAAGAAATATTAATAAACAGAATATTGCTGTAGTATTTCTAACAGGCCACCGAGGCCATATAGTCTAGTAAACACGACCACTACTTAGCTCATCATCGCTACACTACAAAACACACTGGCTCCGTCAAGTCACATGACTCCAGACTTCCCGCGCTAGGGAAGTTAAGTTCCGGATGTACACCACAATTGCTATTACTAGTTTCAACGCCGACTTTGTCCTTTGGTTTGCGTTCATTACTTAATCAAAAACAGTTCTCTGTGTATAAAACTCATTGATTACTTTAAAGTCAGAAATTGACGTCTCGACTTCATCTGCCCGTCTACCGTAGCACTGTAAACATCGAATTGCTGGCATCCGAGGATAACTTCGTCAGAGGCAAGGATTAATACAGCACACGACCGGTTGAGATTATAGTGTCATATTATCGACCTTAACTTCTTCCGGTCTGAGAATCTGTTGATTGGAGTAGAACAAAGTAAGCTTTGTTCGCATGAACGAGTGTCCGTATTATGGGTGTTGAAACGGAACGGCTGTGTCCAGGGACAAAGAGAGCTCTCCCGTAATAACGAAGCGTTTGTATTAAGCGGATGTCCGCTCGAATTTATAGCCACAGGACCCTGAAAAACGTACGGTGTTCGCGTAGTGCTTTTATTAGGCCGGTCCGTTCAAAATTAGAACGGTGGCGTGCACGAAGAAACGCGGACGCATAGAGCTTGGTTTGCCTGTGGCCCAGCAGGGCTGGTTCCACTCTCTCAGCGGTCAGTAGAAGTGCAACAAGGAAGCGTTCATCGGTTTGACAACTTCGAACAACTTCTGTTACCTCCAAAATCGTAATGAAGTTGGCATTTCCTCGACTCCATGAGGATACATCGGCCATTGCCAACACCGCGGCAAAACGCACTGCGCATGAGAACAAAATTTAACATCTGGTCAGCTTTTTAATTTCCGTTCTAGTGTACAAACCAATTGCGTAAGCATAACTTTGCCGTCGCGCCAAGCGAAAAGCAAAAAGGGAAAAAAATGGGGCGAAAAAAATCACTTTATTCGAGATAGCTGATATATTTTTCTAGTGTTAAACTTTTGTACCACATGGTTATCTGGTTGCACCAACGCTGAAAATGATGTTTGAGGTTTGTAGGTTGCTAGCGCTTGACAAGACGCGCGAATTTGTTTTTACTGGTTTTTTGGGCATGCTAATAGTTTGGCATAAGTTAATTTGGGAGAAAGCGATAACTAAGAAAAGAATCTATAGCGATACTTATGAAAGAAACCAAAATAAAGACGTCATTATTATCATTATTAACAGTAGAACCAAGAAATAAAAGTTTAGTCCGTTCAATAATTATTTTATTATCAGAGAAAACAAGAACTTAAAACAAAAGGTGGAAACCTCGACTTTGATGACAGGAGTCATGAACACCCTGAGCTTTCAGTGCCGGGAAACTAAACATGCCTGATCATTCAAGAAAATGCCTATTTGATTCTTTTACATGGTTGTTCTTTGGTTGAAGACTTCAATAATTTCAGACTTTGCGGCTCGGCTGCATCTCATGCAAACACGAAACTTCCAGCTGCTAAATACGTGGCATGAAAACTTCGACTTCTAAAAGCCATCGAATAAGCTTTCGCTCCCTGATTCTGAGAATGAAAAAAGTAAATAATGTCAACTTGCTGCCAACCTCAACAGTATAATTCAGAGGCAGCCCAAACTCTGTGGGAGTTCGTTGGGCTTTGAATTTATAAGAGAATGTATGAAAATAAACAAAATACGTCCTAAATTCCATTTTTCGACAAAAAATAGAAATAAAAATGACTTACCTTGTGTTTGTGTTCTGTCATTTACTGTCTCTTCGCCTCTAGAACCATTTGGAAGCCGCGCGTTTTATTGACGTTTAAGATTTTGAGTTGTACTAACAGTAAAAAGAAATGGGAAGGCTGGGGACTCTGAAGCCGGCCGTTCCATCTCATGAAAATGGTCCAAACTCGCCAAAATTGCCGTCAAAGGATCTGTCGATAATTTGTCTTTCCCTTCTATACTTCTGGAGTCTCAGATTTCATCACAACCGCCAGCAAAGCGCTTGATTTTAACCTTTTTTCAAACTTTTTGTTGGCAATTTTATCTGTGTCGCACATGCCTTGCGGTACGAAACTAAATAGTAATTAAAATACAAAGTCAAATCTCAGTTTGACACCAGATAACCTAGATTAATTTACCTTTATATATGTTGCTTTTGCAAGTGCAAGCGCTTGTTAGTTAGTATTTTAATATTTTCCACCATTGTAACTTTTGATATGTATTTTTATCAATGAATAAAGACATATTATTATGTCCATTCCTTGTTGGGCCTCATGGTTTATAGTCCTTGGGAGCGGATTACATCAAGTCACCACCGGTCCCAGGTCTCTCTTTTCCTTCTTCTTACGCGGACAGTATTTTCCTTAGTATCTTTGCTGTCCCCAACAATTCTGTTTTCTGGATAACTTCCAGCCTCACGTTCACGCCGATTCGCTTCATGTACTCCTTAAAGTTGACTGATCATTACCCCAAATGTGACTTGGGAAGATATTTTATGCCAAATGTTACCTTGTTGTGGTCTGCCATTCTTCTACGTATAAAATTGTAAAAGTTATAAAGCTTTTAGAAAAACGGCCTCAAAGGATTCTGAGATAATTTTTATGATGATTATAATTTACTTTTATAATTATTACATCAAACTGTTCAAGTTAGTTTGCAAGACACTCTTTATATAACACTGCATTGGAACTAAGTCCTTCCTTGTGGAGGGGAAAATGCTCAATACAAAGTTGTTGGTGCAGGGGAAGTGGAAAATTTTCAATTAAGTTTTGTCTACTGCGTCGACAAAGTACATATGCCACCATAAATTAAAGAGAGTCAAACGTTGACTTTTCTAGCACTATCACTTTGGTAGGGTTCTGACAAAGCGGTGGCGTTCGAGCAATCGCACTATCTCTTCTCTTAATGGTGACAAATGTACTTATGAACGTAATTCACAGCTGGTAATATTATTTGGAGTCTATTACCCCCTTGCACAGACCAAAGAATTTACAGGTATTGTCTGATTCCCACCTCTGAGCAGAACGATCATAAACCCAGGCCGAACACTTGCAACGTGTCCGACACATGCACAGCGAAATTAGCCGTCACTGAGGACACTTGCTTCCCTTGTGATCAGGTAAAAGGTAAAGGAACTTATTTTACGTCGGTAAACATTACAGTGTACTTCAAGTGACAAACCTGAGGCCGACAGCAGTGGGCTCATTTTACCTCCTCTCTCCATCAGAGTTCCCTTTTACGGGTATTCAAAGCTACTTTAAGCTAACTTCAATTAGTCTTTGTTTAGTTTTTCGTTACCAGATGTATTTTTAATGCATTACTGTCCGCGAATTTTCACTTTACTTATTTCTTTGTGACTCGGGAGCCCAGGCTTCATAAGCCTTTTGGTTTCTTCTGGGCTCCCTTGCCAACTTAAAATTTGTATATGTATTCTTGTATCGTAATGCATTTTGGCTGAATAAAACTGAACTGAACTGAACTGAAGTGTAATTTACAAGCGTAGCCATTGTTTTAGGGTCTCAAAACAATAGCTTCATTTGTAAATTACACTTGTAGAAGTTTTATTAAATTGACCCCAAAATTCTTTGAGTTCGTTCACCGAAAAAAAAATATAAAAACATGGCTCTGCAATATTCTCTTGCGTTTGAATAATTGTCCCGTCGATATATCCCCACAACACAGATTGTTTCGATTTTGCGCGTAAGAATTCAATAACAGGAAAGAAGAAAGTTTTTAACTCTGGATTGGAAGGAATATAAGGAGAGGGCATCACAAATGAAAGCATTCAGCTTATTAAAGAAAAGAGGACCTTGATAAAAAAACAGAAAACTTTCTTATGTTGGTACGGCAGAAAGGAATATAAAAATTTATTTGAACTACGCGTGTTATAACCATGTACTTGATTAGTACGTAAAATCGGATCTGGAAAAACTGGAAGGACCTGAGTTACTTTTTAAAGAAAACATGAATTTCCCGAGATGCAGAGAATAGATGTCTTCTAACTTAAGGATCGTAAGACTCTTAAATAGTGGATTAGTGTGAGCGTCGAAGCCGTTCTTGCTGATGATTCTAATAATGTACTCGTAAACGTTTTATAAAATTGACCCCCGGTGTGTGCCAGACTTAACAGCACGACTTAATCACTTGCAGGAGCGAGCGTGTTGCATAATCGCGCACGAAACCGTGTTCACAGTCAAGCGGCACCCTTGTCTCTGCATGCACATGTCCCATTTAATTTATTTTTTCCAGAAGGTGAAAATGGTGCTTTCGTTATCCTAGACTGAACAACAGAATCTATGTACTGCATGTTTGGCGATCATAATTATTGAGTAGTTATCACCTTTTAACAGAGTATTTCACTGAAGACACAAGTGAACCTATTGATTTACTGAACGAATATGTAACAATTTGATTTGATGTGCTTCTCTCCATTGTCAGGAGAGAATTTTTTTGCCTCATTTCCACAGGAGTTTGATTCATGTTGCCCTCCCCTGCTCTCAGCAGAACCGAATCCAATCCTTGAATTGCACGAACTGCAATCGTTTTTATTGTCGCTAATGATGCCAATCCTAGTGATAGCAGAGTCCTCTGTTCCATTAGGCTAAACCACATTAAAACCCTCCATATTGCATTTGCTTTGAAGGGAGGATCCATGCACAAGTGATTTCCATGTAACCCTTCCGACTTCTGTTGGTGTGTACTTGTTGTTTGACAGAAGTGCATGGAGGGAAACTGCTTCTTGATTAACAACTATCCAAGTTATTTGCTGATCTAAAACTCGCATTCCAAGACAAAGTTTATGGAACGGATTGCTCTAGAAACTTGGCATCTTCGCCTCTAAGTTATCTAGCCCATATTCACCAGAACGTTGATTATACGCTATTTTGTTGCTCCATAGGCTCGCATCATACGAAAAGGTAGTCTTGAAAAACAAATAAAATAGAATTTAAAATAAAGATAAAAAGATAAAATGAAACTTCCAACAAGCAGAGATATCAAAGCATGGTTAATTATAGTGGAATGGTTGGGAAACCCTTTGTTATATGTTTTTGTTAGCTTTTTTGGACCTGACCGTGCACAACGTTCAATAGCATTCCTTTCATTTTGAAGTTCTTGACCAATAAAACAATTTGTGAACAAAAAACAAAGGATTGCGCAGAATCAGGGAGCTTCCAACATAACCTACAGCACCGTTGTTTTTAACTTTGATGTTTGTCGGCTTTCCTAACCAGTCTCCTCTACTAACTATGATTAGAATGATTAAAATAAAACATAGTAGTCTATATTACAGCATAATTATATGAAATATATATATATATATATTTATATGAATAATAAGATGAATATTACATTGCATGAATTTGCATATAATTGTTTACAGTAAAAATAAGGAAACGAAGAATAGACAACTTTCGATATATTAATATTCAGCATGATGGCGAGTCTTTATTCTGCATGTTTATTCATTTTCTTTCTTTGTGTACTCTAAGACTCGCTATTATGCTGAAATTTTATATATCGAAAATGGCCTATTGGGTATCAGATTCCTCTAAGCAATAAAATGGGACTAAACTACTAGCAGCTACACCCTTTCCTAAATAGATGGGTTTTCAGGAGGCGTTTAAAAGCGGCAACATTAATGGCATGGCTGATAACCACCGGTAGGTCGTTCCATAGCTTTGGTACCGCGGCGGTAAATGAACGGTCACCAAGATTAGCAAGAGTTCTTATATTGGGATGCTGAAGTAATCGTTTGGAATCAGAAGATTAGATTGTATCTAGTAATAGTATATTAACAATGAGTGCCTTTTGGCTATCAGTGCTATGAAATCTTCGACGGACACATTAGAAAAACCTCAATATTTTTCACGAGGTTTTCTAAACTTTTTCTACCTTTGCTCCATCGATTTTCATGACTAAAGTCCATCCGCCACCTCCGCATCCGGAAATTTTCTCCATGTGGCAGTATGTTAATGCTGCCTTTAGGTCCTCTGTTTTAAGGTAGTATGCTCCACTTTTAGATCCACTGAAACGGAAAAAGTGTCCACTGTGTTTACGTTTTTAGCGAAAAAAAAAAAAGGTGTTCCCAGTTCTGAAAGAAGCTAGGATAAAGCCATTTGAAAATACCCCATCAGTTTGAAACAGTTCGATCAGGTTAGAGTTCAGTACCCTTGCAGCACCTCAGAGCCTCAGTCTAATATAATTGGACCCCTATGGGTTCAAGCTCTCATATCTTCATATACGATTGGAGTATTTTTAACTCAGCACAGCGAAATTTAAGTGGAAAGAAGGTTTGCCTTACGGTGTATTGATCAAGACGTCTGCACATGAATTCGCTGCACCAGAATGATTGTAGCCTTTAAATTCTGTAAATAAAACAGTCGAAGTAATCATCTGTGAGTTGCTTAATGTTCTTCTTGCCCGATATCATACCAAGAACTGATAATAAAAAATTTTACGTGTAACCTGAATTGGCGATGTAGGTTTGTCTAATCTACTTGATGTGGTCTTCTACAAACATCTTCACATTAAGAAAACTTGTCGTTTTCGTTAGAACTATTTCTTTCCTGCTAGTTCTTTAGAAGTTCACAAATACCTGTACTATATCAAGCTGGTCACAGAAATCGTTTATATTAACTTACTAATAAGTTGGGTATCAACATCAACTTTACATCCGAACTCAGAGAAACAGACAAAAGAGCCATTAGTATTAATACAGGATGCGTCAAGCGAGCAGTTGTGAGCACCAGTGGCGCATTCATCGACATCTGAAAAACAAAAGCGACGTAAATGAATGCGGGAATTAACTTGACCTTAAATGACATGACAGTATAGCACAACCATAAAATGGTGTTTTTCAGTATTCGTCAAGATGAAAAAGATTAACATGTTATTGTCGAACTAGACCGATAAAATTTGTTCTCCATACTAAAAATGTAAAAGATTTTGCTTACTGCACGTTTGTAGACTAGTAGTCGTGACAAATTAACCTCTAGATCGCTGGACTCCCTGTGTACTTACCTGGACCTCTACATATCCCTTTTATGAATTCTGGCGACTGATGTCTCAATGAGCACTTCATAAATAGATATAATTGATCTGCCCGCCTACTAATTTGGATTTCCTATTACAAATTAGCATTATTTGCAGTTACGCTCTGGAAATGTAGGAGCTTATTTTATGAGTGACCTCTCTTCCTCCACTGCCCCTGATAAATACAATTAACAACACTCAGTAGACTAATTACACTTCTAATTACATTACCAAGTAAAAATAAAATATTCTTAAAGTTCAAAGCTGTTAATTGAACACAATTTTCTTTTTTTCAAAAGCCTTTAGTAGTAAGTAGTACTTAGCAGTACACAACTCAGCCTCGTTCCCAGGGTTCTCTCCTACCCGTCCTCGACGGTTAGGAAAGAACCCTGGGAACGAGAATGAGCGACAATAGAGGTACCAAAAGACATCTTTTAGCCACTGAAATTGAGAAAATTCACGTCATAGTCATTGCTTTTGTTCAGGGGCACACAACGACGGCTTAAAATAAGAAAAGATAAGCGACTTAATTTAACGAGGGTTACACGTGACAGTAATTAAAATTACTGATAAACTTGTGGCCCTCTGAAAATAAATTAAAAATACAATAAAATAAAAACTAGGGATAGGTTACTATTTACAATAAAAATATGTACAATAAAAATTTCACCAGTATTCGACTAACGAGAAAAATAGTTAAAAATCAAGGACAGTGAGGATAAATACTCAAGAGAACAAAGTGATATCATTAATTAATAATTCAAAAGATCCCTTAATCTTTTGGTAATTTAATAGTACTTTCCACAGTACTGACTTGAAGGATTTCAAAGTCTTCTTAGTTCTTATTAGGCTTCGGGGTAAGTTTTTCCGTCCTTAGCAGTTCTCACTGCAAAGGTGCGTCCCCCTTCTGAGATGTTTTGTGGAGGAGGGACAGGAGATTTAAATTTCAATTACTAGTAGTAGAAAGTTGTAAAAGAAATGCATGAGAAAAAACAAAAATGCAAAGTTTCTGATGCCGGCCATGTTAGGAGACAAAACATTTACAATACAAGGTACTAAGCATTAACCTGTCCACTTACCATTTTGAAGTAATATGGTCTACTATCTAGCAAAGAATTCCTATAAAGAGCATCTTTTCATGGAAAATAAAAACAGCAATGCTTTCGATGGTATGAAAAATCACGAAGTTATGAAAGAAATTACCTGTGCAATTATCTCCGTCTCCTTCACATCCTGGTTTACATGTGCAGTTGTAGGATCCTTTGGTGTTATTACAAACCGCATTAGAACTGCAATTGTGAGTTCTTCCTTCACACTCATTGATGTCTGAAATCAGGCATATTGAACAATGGAGATGAGCCTAGTTTGCAGAGTGAATTAATTCCTCTCAGCTTTCTAAAAAGTGAGGCTAGCATTAAGTAGAAAGTTGTAAAAGAAATGCATGAGAAAAAATAAAAAAGCAAAGTATCTGATGATGCCGGCCATGTTAGGAGACAAAAAAATAAAAATACAAGGTGCTAAGCATTAACCTGTCCACTTAAAATTTTGAGGTAATATGGTCTACTATCTAGCTAAGAATTGCAAGAAAAAGCATCTTATCACGGGAAAATAAAAACAGCAATGCTTTCGATGGCATGCAAAATGACTAAAGTACGAAAAATATCACCTGTGCATTGATTTCCGTCCCCTTCATATCCTGGTTTACATGTGCAGTTGTAGGATCCTTTGGTGTTATTACAAACCGCATTAGAACTGCAATTGTGAGTTCCTCCTTCACACTCATTTATGTCTGAAACCATTGTTGACCAATAATTGCAAAAAAATAAGTTCGCATTCTGTGTTTTAGACTTTCCCCCGTTTTTATCTACAGTCCAGGAAGTCAAGAGAGGAGGTTACTAGAAGGAAGAATCAGTATTAGTAGCAAAACGAAAAAAATAGTGTCGAATCCAAGGTGAAGACATTTTTCTCTGACTGTTAAGACATTGACTTATTGTTTTTGTTTCATTTTGTTTTGCTCTGTTTTTTTTCACTTTTGCGAATAAACTTATTAAATTATTATGGTTGGAGCCACAGTTTCGATGTTTGACATTCATGTTCTTTGTATGTCAACTAAATTTTGTTTTGCTCTGTTTTTTTTCACTTTTGCGAATAAACTTATTAAATTATTATGGTTGGACCCACAGTTTCGATGTTTGACATTCATGTTCTTTGTATGTCAACTTATGGGCCCCGTTATGTTCGAAAATCATATTTAGGTAAGTTTCCCTTAGGGGTTTAATTCCAATTTTTCGAAGAGCATTTTTATATGGAACTCTCCCACCCCCCTCGACATCTCGATCAAGTGAGCTTCCTAGCAACGAGCCTAGAGGTATAATCAAGGCTCAGGCCATATCACGTTTTCTTGGTTTAGAGTTGAAGAAAGGCTTTCAATTACGAACTGCTTCTACTCAACAACAAGCTCTAATATTACTCAACTCAAATAACCAAGAAACACATAAGATTACGGACACAAAGAGCAAACATTTGAGGAAATAGCATTTGAAAATGTATGACGGTTAATAGACCAATTGAAAAGAGAGGCTAGCAAAACCTTAAAATGTTCGCTAAGCAAACGTTTTATACACTGCCGTAAGAAATGACAAAGGACAGCCCGAGCTTGATTACGATTTACGAACCTTTGATTATTTGCATAAAAGGAACATCTTTTTCAAGAACAGCTTACCATGCTCACATTGTTCACCAGTGAAACCAGAAGGACATAAACACCGATATTTTTTTGTTGTGAATCCAGTCTGACAGGTACCGTTGTTTTGGCAACGGGGAGTATCACAAGCACTCTTTGAAAGAACAAAAATCAGGTTTGAATTGTAAGAGAAGAAGTTACGTTAAACCGTCTGATAGAACGTCAACTACAAACTACAAGATGATGATGATGATGATGATGATGATGATAAGACAATGGTAATTATTACAATCCTGATGATAATAATTATTAATAGGGAGCTTAAGCAACGACGACGTCAAGGGCAAGGAAAACGCAAATAGGTTAAATAGGTTAAGATTACGAAAACAACAACTTTGCACGTAGATCACGTTTTCTGTACATTTCCCAGACCTCGCTACGCGACTACGATGTGGAACTTCTTAGTTTCACCTTTTCTGGAGGACGTGAACACAAAACAACGGTTCTTTATTTTAATGTTATTATTTATTTTTTTTAACTTTGATGCAGTCCTTTACAATGCGACTCCAGAAAAACTCACCAACATTTGGTGACCAATTGAACGACGTGCAATATGAACGATAGATTTTGATACAGCGTGAATTCACTCTTTAAGAGACGTTTTCGCCACGTCGTCTTTGTCGTTGCTTAAGCTCCCTCTAATGACGAAGATGGTGACCATTGTGATGATGATGAAGATGTCGACAGTGGGATGATGATTGCCTTGAAGATGATGATGATGAAAGAAAAAGAAGACGAGAAAAGAAAAGACAAAAAACTTACAATTGCACCATGATATAAGCAACCTTTCCTCTCTTTAAAGTCCTCATCGTGCGCTCGGTGTGTTGAATTGTTCAGTTCACATCGTCTTTGTGTTTGTATCTCGTAATTAACACTGACGCAGTTGGGTTGGTTGTAACAAAGCAGTTCACAAAGACCCATATCCGGGACATGTTGGACAATTAAGAACGTGTGGCCCTCCAAACATTTGTCAGCAATTAGGAAATAACTCGGAAACGCCAGTACGCGGCAATTACCTGAATTGAAGAAAGAAAAAAATTGCATTTAGCAATTCCAGGAGCTCATAAGGTGGCTAATTCTGACCTTTTCTGGCGGCAAAAAGACCTTCAATTAAAAGCAACTGTCCTTTATAAACAAGATTGAAGTTCATGGAACGTAATAACTTATATATCTTCGGTTATACTCCTTAGCTTCAAGCTATGTTTTATCTGACATTTAATCATGAAACTAATAATCTAATAATCCCGTCTTCAAAAGTCAGGCGGATTGTTCATTCAAAATTAAAACTATTCCATTTTCAAATTAAGACGTATTACCTATCTGACGCGAATCATCAAACGGATAACCCGTCTCACACGAATAATCCTTCTCTAATGTGAAAACGGCCATTTCTGTTATAATGAATGTCGCGCCCCGGCCTTGACTTGAGCGTTCGCGTGTCATGCTTTTGCTTTTTCACAAAAATTATTTTTAAATTGACTATTGACATTTCTATGTGTAAAATAATATTAGAAGTGGAATACTTTATAAAATGTATGATCTATCAAATGTTAAAATTTTTCAAAAGAATAGCTTAGGGACCGGTCATAATTTACCGGGGGGGAGGGCTACTATTTTTTCGAAAAGTGGTTGAAAAAAAATATGACCCTCCCCTTCAACATGACAAAAAAAATTATGACCCTCCCCCAGCGAAGGGTGAAAAAAATTGTGACCCTCCCCCTATCCCTTTTTTTATTTTCATCCAATTTTCTTTAAAAAAAACAATATTTCTTACAAGAAGATGTGCTCCCTCCAGCAACTATTTTGCTTCTTCTGGAAATGTTGAAAAGCAGTATTTCTTCACTCTCAAGCAAAGGAGGCTGACCATTCACAGCCATTCGTTCTGTATGTGTTTGATGATATTTTTTGGCCAGTTTTTTGAAGTCAAGGCCCCTCATGATCAATAGAGTCATAACTAAGGATCGCGCGCGAGGCCGTAATGAAATCTGTTTCCTGAAAGCTACCAGCTTCAGAATGTTAATAAAAAGTTAGATCGAACTCTAGCAAAAAAAATCCTTTTCAAAGTGTGTAATATAAGCAGAAAATAATCAAGGCGAGCGCGTAGCGCGATCCGGAAAAAAATCCTTTTTTTATTGTTAGCGAACAAGTTCGCTCAGAGTGTTGATTAGACACAAAATTATCATGGTGAGCGCGTAGCTCGAACCGAAAAAAAAAATCCTTTTTCTTGAACCGTCAAGTTTTCTTCGAATGTGTGATTAGGCAGAACTTTTCCTTTTTCTTGAACCATCAATGTCAAGTTCGCCTCGATGATGTGTGATTAAGCAAAGCATAATCATGGCGAGCGCGTAGCGCGAGCCGGAAAAAAATCCCCTTTTCTGAACCTATAAGTTCGCTTAGAATGATTATTGAGTTTAAAAAAGTCATATGGTGGGCTGTTCTAAATAATGTTCAACCATTAAAAAAAATATGACCCTCTCCATGAAGGCTTGAAAAAAATTGTGACCCTCCCTTTGAAGGCTTGAAAAAAATTATGACCCTCCCCCCAAAAATAGTAGCCCAACCCCCCCGCTAACTAATGACCGGTCTCTTATTTCCTCCCGAGATGATCCGCTGAGAACTTCACTTTGATTTAAAGATGCAAAAAAATACAGGTTAATTAATATTTAACTTTTTGAAACAAAAGAAGTTAATTTTTAACTTTTTCGTTAACCGTAACTGAACAAAATTAACCGGTAGCCGTAAAAGAGCCAGAATTTTAGCCGATAACCGTAAAAGCCACCACCCCATTGAGACCCTCCTTAAACAATTCCTTCTTTATTGTAAAACCATTATAACACATGGATTACACTTAGACTAAGCTTTATTATGGCATTATTTTGGGGGCAATCGGAATAAATGTCACGTGACAAGACGTCACAATGGTTTTAGCCCTAAATAAAATTTCAGTCTTCTTCGGCTTTTTTTTTTAATGCTTTACGCTACGTATTCTTTGGATGAATGTCTTCTGCTGTGCGAAGTTTCACAAAAATCTATAAGAGATATGGGGTTTAAATTATGCATACACTGAAGACTGGACTTAATACAGACAAATTTGCTACTTTTTGGATGTTTTAGAAAAGGTTTTATTACTCATTCGTTTGCAAATGACCCTTATACACTTGCAAGCCTCTGAACGCAAGTACACTCGCAAGACTCCAAAACACATGAAAACGTATGAATCAGGGTAAAACGCAATGCTGAGCTCTCTTTGTAATTTCTAAGGCTACTTTCTCGAAAACAGCCATTAAAAAAAAATTGGCTGATAGCTTATTTAAAACATTTTCATCACAATAATTGATCAGTGAACTATTAAATCCCCGATTTTCGTGTCGATTGAAAACATGACTTTTAAAGTTGTCTAACATGGACGCAAAAGTGAGTAAATATCGAAGCGATGTCATAGATATGGATGTTTCATTTGCTGCTGTTCCAAGTTCAGCACGACATCAAATTCTCATGCAGCACGCGAGAATTTATCGCTCTTGGTTGCCCTCCTAAATCTTTCCGAAAGATGATAATGTTGTAGAAAGGGTGGGAACAATAGTGAATATTCCGATGCCCAAAAAATAATACCATAATAAAATTTAGTCTAAGTGTAATCCATGTGTCATAATGGTTTTACAATAAAGAACGAATTTTTTGAGTATAAGAGATTCAAAGATTGGGGGGTGCGCCTATTAAAATACTGGGTCGAGCCACCATAATGTGTAGACTTGATTGGAGCATATTACAGGGCCAATATATCTAATACTGTGTTTCGCATAGGTAGTGGTGTTTATTCTTGGCATCGGAAAATTGCCTGAATTTCTCAGGTTATCAATTCGGTTGCTTAAATTATCATCGATCTTTGGTTTTGATCAGCTAATTAAACAATAATCCTTCCAGGGAAGGAAGCTAGTACTTTCCATATAATCTCTCAGAATGAAATCATATTAAGGAAAGTACTTACAGTTGAAATATACAGTCATACAGTCAATATAGAAAAAATCTCAGTTTGCTTGAACAGGGGCCGCGAGGAATCGTAGGTAATGATGACGTTTCTATTGTTTGCGCCCACAAGTACGAAATGGTTAAGATGACGTAAAGACAGAACATCCCCAAGGGACCGCTTAGGTAGATTTTGTGACATTTATTGTGCAGTCATACTGCAACCCTCTTTTGCGTTAAGTGTTGTCAGTGACATTCTGTGGAGCAGTTGTTTCAGTGAAAGTTATGGACCAAACTTTTAATCCCGGGGGGGTACTCGATATATCCTTGGGTGGGGAGGTGCGGCTCGGCCCCTCATACCCTGACCCTGTTTAAGACAAAAATCGCTGATTTTCCTACCCTGTTTAAGACAGAATTCCGATTTTTGATACCCAGTTTAAGACATTCGTAGAACATAAGGGCAGGCTGTTTATCGTCTAGGAACAGGGTTATGGGCTCCTGTCTAAGAAAAGATACCCTGTTTAAGACAAAAATCCCTAAAAACATACCCTGGCTGGCCGCACGTCCCCATTAAGCCCTTATAAGGGAGTACCCCCCCCCCCGGGCTTTTAATGACACTCGTTAAGCGCAGAACAAGTTATAAGGTGCGTATAACTGTGTACATATAAACACTTGGAGAGTTTGCAAGACACGAGTTCACAAATCTTTCATTGGAAACCTTGCCAGACACTCTTTCTTTCTCTCTGACCCGAATAAGACTCAGCCCCAAACAAGCAAGACGAGTGAACAACGGCTAGCTTCTCACTAGCAGAACGATGGACGATTACAGCAATTCGCCGACAATCAAATTCTGTGCTGACTTATTCCCTGCTCACAGATGTCCTTCCGCTATAAAGTTTAAAATAAGACTAGAATGCGCAAGTGTGAATTGATCAAACGTCCTTTTAATTTCTAAGGCTTCCTTTCCGGCAAATAAAATGAACTGAATGTAAAAAGTTAGTGAAAGAGAAATAGCGAAAAATTCAACTTCTGATTAAATCTTTCCTTATGGTTTAGAATAAACTATTCTCGAAACTGAGAATGTTTTGATCAAAGCTGTGTAAATCGACCTGAAACTGTGCATGCAACCTTGCGTTTCCTGTAGTTATCTCACCTATTGTACGTGGAATATGTGTGATAATCTTCCTTATGAATCGGTATATTTCAAAGAGCTACACAACGAGCAAGAATGCTATTGACCGACAATATACAGAGCGGGGGCAGCTGTAGTGTCAACTGTTACTGGTTGGTTTTTATGTAAACGGTTGTCTCTCTATATAAAGGTTTACCAAGGTTGGGGACTCCAGCGAAGCGGCTCGACTGATCCACCGAAGGAAAACGGCCGTAAATTCGCTCCAACTGCTCCAATCGCCTCCAAATTCCGCCTAGGTAACACACGATAATTCTCCTTTCCTTTCGTTATCTTGCTTCACGACGCCTTTGCACCGAGAGTAAATCAAAGGTCGCAAATCTCTGCAACCTTTCCCGTCTGAAGCCACCGACTGAACCTCGGCTTGAACTCCGCGTTACCGTTGAAAGATAGCGACACGGCCTGAGACTCAAATTACTCACACTCGAGGTGGGAGGCAGTCTCTTGCTCCCGTTGACATCAATACCCGAGAAAGAAAACAACGAATTATTGAGCGAAAGTTAGAGCGGGAGCAAAAAAAAGGGTGGAAGGGGGAGGGCGAGAGAAGAACAGGAAACGCTTGCCCGGAAACCCCACGATTCGGGAAAACGCCCCTTGATATTTCACGGTTCGGTTCAGGAATGTATTAGAGGTATAAAAATATAAACTTGAATAAAATACAAAGATCTATTAATGAGCGAGTGTCACAGGACAAAGAGTCTCTTGAAAGGCATAATGATAGTCTGAAAAACAAAAGGTCCGCAAGTTCGTTGCATTCCTCACGGGAGATTTGGGCTGTCTCAATGTAAATCGAGCAGCAAAAAAAACATTTTGGTTGACAAAATCTCTCGAAAGACATGAATAAATTCTAAAAAAAGGTCCGCAGATACGTTGCATTTCTCACGGGAGGTGAGGACTAGTTCAATGTAAATCGACCTGCGAAGAACACGCTGGTTTTGATATAAGAGTTGAGAATATATAACCCTATGCCTTGATCAACTAACACTTAAAATTCAATTCACAAAGGAAGAGAATGAAAATCCTCGCTCTGAGTCGAGAAGCGAACACGCTACCTCAATATAAATCGAGCTGCAAAGAACAAGCTAGTTCTGACAAAAATTTGAGAGTAAAACCCTATTCCTTGATCAGCTGCTGCTTTAAACGCAATTTATAAAGCAAACCAGGGCCCGGTTGCATAAAACGCCCGTAACAATTACGGATATACGTACGTGTACTCGTAACTTAAGTAAGTTGCATTAAAAATCACTTACGTGGTCCACTTAGGGATTTCACTTAAGTGGTTGCACTTACGATTTTCGCAAGTATCCGCTTAAGTGTCGTTTCTGCAACAGAAATTGCGGGTGTTGCATGAAACTTTTTTTACGGGAAAAATAGCACGTAAATTTACGAGACCTATGTAGGTCCCGTATCCTTACTGGTTTTACCAAAGTTAACGAGATCTTTTACTGAGAAGTGAAAAAAATTGTTTTTTCTTTACGAAATTCCGTTCTAATGCGTTTTGTTAACCTCTGATGTACAATTTAAAGCCGTCGTTAAGAAAAAAGAAGAACAACAAACATTTCCAGTGGATATTGAAGTAAAATAACGATTTCATTTAAACTTTAATTTATTTGAATGAGAGGCTTAAAGGTGTTCGAAACGACCTGACACCTTCTGGACACTCACGGTTAACTTAATTTAAAAAAATAGAGTGAGTCAAATTAATAATTAAAAGTACTATAACAAAGTTACGTGTGCCCTTAAGTGAGCCCGTAAGTTACTACGTAAAACAGAAACTTACGAGAGTGCTAAAGTGTGTTCCATGCAACACCCGCAAGTGTACCCATAACGGATTCGTAAGTAACCTACCTAAGTGGGCACTTAAGTGCAGGTTTTATGCAACCGGGCCCAGAGCTCTAACTGCCCTTTCAAACTAGAAATCGTATTAAAGCTTGCTCACCAGTTAGGTCCTCTTGAACAGACAACGAACAGCTGCACACTGAATCACCCAATTTCGGACCACGAGTTGTTAATACAAGACCATGACGTCACTACCCAAATATGGGGTCTTACTTACACTCAAATATGGTCAAAAATGCAAATTTTAGAGGGTTACGCAAAATTTGAGAGTTTTTGCGTACATAGCGCGGCCTTATAATTCTGCCGCCGAGGCAACCTCGCTTCTTAGCTCGGTTGCCTCGTTGGCAACAAACATTTAATTGTGACAAGAATGTGGAAGAAAGTATAACAAAAATGCTGAAATTTAAATTAAACCTAAAGCTAAGTTGAAGTATGTACCTCTTAATTAATAAAGATTCCAGAAAACATAATTGGTCACAGTTATTGTTGCATGCAATAATTGTTGCGTTATTCAAAATTGTTTGGTGAACGTGGGAATTGAAATTAGCTACATCGGCTTTGTTGTTAAAACAACCAGGCAAATTGTTCAGAGAAAACAAAACCTTAAATGCCTCGCAGCTATGTAAGTGTTGGAACAGTGCGGAATTATGGTCAGAGCTGTGTTCATCTAATCTTACTCTGAGACATCTATCAGTCTTGCCTATGTATTCAGCATTACAAGCTGTAGCTAATTTCAATTCCCACGTTCACCAAACAATTTTAAATACCGCAACAATTATTTCATACAACAATAACTATAACCAAATATGTTTTCTGGAATTTTTATTAATTAAGAAGTACATACATCTCCTTAACTATGGCCTTAAAGCTGCCAAAGAGCTTGTATTGTTTTAGCTTTATGTTTAATTTTAATTTCAGCATTTTTGTGATACTTTCTTCCACATTCTTGTCACAATTATTAATTTGTCAATATTCAGTCACACCTCTCTGGTTGGCTCTCCTTATAAGTTCAGTGCTTTTCTATCCACAGGCGGCCCAGACGTAGTGTCGCGTTCCCAGTGTCGTAGACGCGTGGCGTTAGACGCTGGAGTTCGCCAGGTCAACAGCAGTGAAGCACTGGTCAGCAAGATTCAATGTCGTTTATTAAAATCAGGCTAGTCCAACTATTTACAGCATTTGCGGTGAAAACTAGAAAGAAACGTGCGATTTTTACGTCAAAAGAAACGAAAACTACGATAATTCTCCGTGCACGAAAAAGAAGGAAAAACAAACTACTAAATTTACACGCGTGACTTACGTCTGATCTTGACTTCGGGTGTTAAAAGAACTCCAAATCTCCTACAGTTGTAACAACTCCGAAAGTTCTCCAAAAGCTCCTTACACTGTGATGGACTTCTTATAACTGAATAAACGTGCTTAGGAAAAGAATAATCTGACGCATGCCTTCTGGCGTAAAGGAAATAAAACTGAATAAAGCTTTGTACGCCTAGCCAAAAAACGGATATACGATGATCATGCAATAAAATAAACAATGCTACAATCACGAAAGAAAAAACAGTCCTTGAATGTAACTAATTCAATCATTTCTGTAAGCTCCCTCCTCTTTTACAAGAACTACGTCTCCTGTGCTTAGGTTTCTCTTCAGCTCCTCCCACTTGGTCCTGGTCTGCACGCTCTGAAGGTACTCTCGCCTCCATCGTATCCAGAATTGGTCCGCGAGGTACTGGGCACGTCTCCAACGGCGTCGTGCGTAGACGTCAGCTGGAACAAAGTTGCCAGGTGGCGGGCCAAGTGGGCGTGTCTTCATAGCCAAAAGCATAGAGGGTGACAGCGGTTGAGGTTCATCTGCATCCGTTGGTATAGCAGATATAGGGCGAGCATTGACTATCGCGGTCACCTCTGCCATAAGTGTTACGAGTAGTTCGTGTGTACGCTGATGACTGCCAAGCTCCGCAAACATCGCCTCTAATACACGGCGAATGGTACCTATTTGGCGCTCCCAAACGCCACCAAAATGTGAGGCATGTGGTGGGTTGAAGATCCACTCGCACCCATGGTTGTTTACGTAGCCTTTCACTTGACATTGGTCCATCTCTTAGGGCGTCTCGCAGCTCCGATTTTCCACCAATGAAATTGGTACCCCGATCGCACCTGAGAATGGAAACATGACCGCGAAGTGCAAAGAATCTTCTCAGGGCGCAGATGAAGGAACTAGCATCCATGGACTCCAGTAGTTCGATGTGGATCGCTCTACTTAGACAAGTGAACACCAGTCCCCAGCGTTTGCAGTTGGCTGCGCCTCAGCGTGCATGTCTTCCTGGAACGTATCATCCAGGGGCCGAAAACGTCGAACCCAACGTTTGTGAAGGGAAGGGCTACTTCTGTTCTGTCTGCTGGTAGGTTCGCCATGCGCTGTTGTATCACTGGTCCTCTCAATTTCTTGCATGTAACACACTTGTTTAACTCCCGTGCTACAGTACTGTGGCCTCCAATCAACCAGTACCCAGCTTGGCGGATGGCACCGTGCGTAATCTGACGACCTTGGCGTTGGACTTGCCTGTGATAGTCAAGTGTTATCAGATCGGCAACGTGGTTTTTCTTCGGTATCAGGACGGGATGCTTTTCTCCAAACTCTAAAGTAGCGCGTCGAAGACGGCCGCCGACTCGTAGAACACCATTATTATCCACAAAGGGGTCTAAACGGTACAGCTTCGAACTCTTTGGAACAGTCTCTGGTTTGTTGTTCTTTGAAATCCTTCGGTCCGACTTCAATTCTTATGAAAGGCTTTCACTTTATACGGCACGAATTATTACTGTCATGGCCTCCTGTAGTTCCTTTGCCGTTGGCTGCCGCATCAATTTTCTGTTCTCGCTGCTTGAAATAGACTCAATCTCTTCCTGACTCTCGTTCTTTCTCCGTTTGAAGTCCTTGATAACTACGATCAAATTTGCGATTGCACGTTGCAGGGAATGAAGGTTCGAAAATCGTGAGAACCTGTCTGCTCCGAGACCACGGTGTTGGCTGGTTTGCGTTTTCAGGCTCACGGTGTTCTTTCCTTCTTCCGGATCGTTCTCATTTAGTGGAATCTCGTCCTCTTCATCTTCTGCTGCTGTTCTGTTTGGGTCTCTCAAGACGTTTGGTCCGATTAACCAGTCCGATCCTGTGAGACTTTGCGCATTCAGGCAACGTGTACTCAGGTCTGCAGGGTTCTCGCTTGTATCGACATACTTCCACTGTTTGGGACTGGAAATCTTCCGGATTGTTTGTACACGGTTAGCGACGTAAACATAGAACCTCCGGCTCTCGTTCTGGATGTAACCGAGGACGACCTTTGAGTCCGTGTAGAACGTGATCTCGTTAATCTCCATGTCTATCTCCTTTACAATCTTGTTAACTGCTTGCGAGGCAAGGACTGCGGCACACAACTCTAGGCGGGGGATGCTTGTGGTCTGAGCAGGTGCTACCATTGATTGACCGAAGAGCAATGCCATGCAGATATCTCCTCTATCGTTAAAGACTCTTAGGTAAATTGAAGCTCCAATTGCGTCCTTGCTGGCGTCCGAAAAGGCGTGAATTTCTCTTCTTACGATTGTCCCGAAACCAGGTGGGTGGTAGCAGCGGGGTACTGAAACGTTCTCCAAATGAGGAAGCGAATTTCTCCAACGTTGCCACTGCGACAATAGGGTGTCTGGTAGAGGGTCGTCCCATCCTAATGGTTTTTCCTTATTGTTTTTCTTCCCCAAGAGCACTAGCTGCTGAAGCAATAACTTCCCTTCAAGTAGAACTGGCACTGCGAGGTCTGGTGGATCATAAATTGAATTTACGACCGATAGTACTCCTCTTCGCGTGAATGGCTTTTCGGGAAGGCAGACCTTGAACGTGAAGGTTCTAGTAGACTCCTAAAGAGCGTTGTGCGGAAAGGCTATCGTGCCAAAGATCTTGATCTCGTACACCCTTTCCCCTATCTTCGGCTGGGAAGGCCTCCATGACTTCAACTGAGTTGGATACGACCTGATGAAGCTTTGGGTTTGCGGTGGCTAACATTGCTTGAGTCGCGGTGACAAGATCGATTGCTTCTTTGGTAGTGGGCCGTGATGCCAAGACGTCGTCAACATAGAAGTTACGGTGCACAAATTCGGCTGCATTTTCTCCAAACTCCTCCTCGCCGTCAGCTGCGGTCTTTCTTAAACCAAACGTAGCAATAGCTGGGCTTGGTCCATTTCCAAAGAGGTGAACATTCATTCGGTACTCCATTATCCGTTTGCCGGGTGTATTGTCTTCGTACCAGAGAAAACGTAGGAAGTCTCTGTGCTCTGGATCAACGTGAAAGGAATGGAACATCTACTCGATGTCACACATGACAGCTGTTGTCTCCCTACGAAAGCGAAATAGAATTCCTAACAGGCTGTTCATGAGATCTGGACCCGATAATAGCTCTCCGTTCAGCGACACACCTTCGTATTCGGCTGAAGGGTCAAAGAACACTCTGATTTGAGTTGGTTTCTTAGGGTGGTAAACTCCAAAATGCGGAAGGTACCACACCCGACCGGACTGGGGCTTAGTAATTTCTTCTATTGGCACCGGGGAGGCTTCACCTTTTTCTATGATCTTCCCCATGAACTCTACGTAGTCCGTTGCCATCTGAGGTTTTCTTTTTAAGGTGCGGATGAGGCCATTTAAGCGGGTGACTGCTTGACTCCGATTGTTTGGCAAATGAGGATCTTTACGGCGGAAAGGTAGGGGCATTTCCCCGTTCCCTTGTTCGTTCTTATGTACACCAGTCTCCATGATATCTAAGAATTTGCGATCTTCGCAAGATAAGCTCACATCGTTATCCTCCCGACTCGTAATGAACACGTTGTCCGTTAGGTCTCTCTTTTGCTCAAGAAAACTCTCTTTTACTGTAAACTGGTTAGGACATGGCAAGAATTCGTAATGGTTTGTCTCCGTCGACTTTTCCCCCGGATCGGCCGCGAGGAGACTGGTGCGGCAGGCGCGCACGTGCACAGGTCCCCCGACAAGGTCTAGGGACATCTGTCCCATTAACGTCCAGCCTAACGATGTCTTTTGAGCCCACGGGGCTCCTTTCGGCCCGTTTCTGAACTCCCTCACTTTAAGCAACTCCGGGGCATCTCGTCCGATAAGCAGGTGAATTTCGGCATTTTCATCGAGCTGCGGGATCTCGTTCGCGATATCGCTGAGGTGTCGGAATCTCCTCGCCATCTCCGGTGTTGGAATCTCTTGTTTATCGCGAGGGATGTTATTGCATTCGATGAGGGTGGGCACTTCTGACTCCGTTCCTTTGAATGATTTTAGGACTACACCTGTCACGCGTCATCCATACTTTGCCTCTTTCTCTCCTCTGCATGTAGTTAGGTAATACTTTTCTTCTGGGCCGGTTGCTCCTAATTCATCGGCAAGTTCGCTGGTGATCAAGGATGTGTTGCTTTGATCATCAATAATCGCATAGACTCTACAAATACTTTTCGGTCTCTCTTTGCTGATGACATCAACAAGTACTAGTTTACTGCATGAGACGCCGCCCTCGCTAGCTCCGCACAGGGATGTGCATTTTGTGTCGACCGACTCTCCACCTTCGGGTTTCTTCAGCTTGTCTTTGTGGAGGAGTGCGTTGTGACGTTTGTCCTTGCATATACTGCATTTGATCGTTTGTCTGCAATCCTTTGCTCTGTGGCCTTCGGATAGACAGCGATAGCAAAGTCCAGCCTGAAGGATCCATTCAGTCTTCTCCTCTAATGTTTTTGCAACGAAGGCTTTGCACTCCTCTAAGCTGTGTCCGTCTCTGTCGTGGAATGGGCACCGTTTTGTCTCCCTTTCTCCTGTTGGTGCGTTTGAATCATTGGGGTCAGTGTTTGTTTTAAGCGCCTTTTTGT
Organism: Porites australiensis; assembly: GCA_022179025.1. Classification (NCBI taxonomy): domain Eukaryota; kingdom Metazoa; phylum Cnidaria; class Anthozoa; order Scleractinia; family Poritidae; genus Porites; species Porites australiensis. The sequence continues at coordinate 45,388 of BOPM01001119.1, read as the reverse complement.
TCTGTCCTGCGCGACTCGGCGTTTGGATAGGAGGATTGGCAAGTCTAGCTCCGATGTTAATGTTTGGATTGTTTTTTATCCTAGCATGTTTTTGAACAACTTCCGAAAAAACGTGACAGCCAGGATAGGCGTCTCAATTGTTCTCCAAGAATTTAGCTATTTGTTTCTCCCATTTCCCGCGAAGCCACGTTGGTAGCTTAGCTGCGATCGGCTGTATTGCAACACGCGAGGCCAGTCAGGCAGGATATTTGGCTGGTTACATCATCGAAGAGGTCGGAAAATTCTTGAAGCTTGTCATTTTCACTTTCTCTGAACGCGGCAAGCGCGTGCATTCGCTCCAGTAATGCATTAGTAATTGTCGCTGCGCTGCCGAAGCGCCGCTCCAATTCCACCCAGAGGTTTTTCAATAGCCCGCAGGGGTCATGATGTTTCCTTTTTCGATAATTGTCAACAAGTTTTTGAGGCTCTCCGCTTGTAAAACTACGCAGGTAGTTTATCTTTTGGCCGGGGGATACGCTGACGTCCATTATCATGGCCTTAAACGCTCTGCTTTCCACGGGTGAAAAAGCGTGGGGTCCCCGCTAAAAAACGTCAGGGTGGCATTTAGGGAGATTTTGACGCGCGAGTCCGGCGACAATTTGCTGGTTTACCGACGTCCATGTCTCAATTAGCTGGCTTCCGGTGACGTCTATTAAGGGGGTTGATGTGATAATTGGCCCTCTATTAAAGGGAGTATCTTGTTGCGCTTTCTTATTTGGCAGATCCTGATTGAATGATTGACTTTTCTGTACTGCTGAAGGCGATTTAACGATTCTTGCGTACGTTCGGGGCGTGATCGATAATCCGCGGGTGGGGGGTTAAGCGTGGGAGAGGAATGTACCCATTGTGAAGTGCGCTCTTCGTTATTTATTCCGGGAACTTCACGTGATGGCAATTCGGAATCTCTCTCCAACTCCTGTTCTAATAGGGCTTCCTCAAATACTTTTAGCTTCGCATTTGCTACAGCGGCTCTTTTATCTGCTCCTAGTATCTTTAACTCCTTTTCATATCGCGCTTTTTCTTGTTACCGAATCCTTTCCGCCTCGGCGTCACGCGTTCTGCGCTCGAGCTCTTTTTCTGCTATGAGGCGCGTGTACTGAGCTTCTTGAATTCCGGCTCTCGCATCGGCTAGCGCTTCCAATCTTGCAACGCTGCTGCTAGTACTAGAAACTAATGGGCTGCGCGAAGAATGACGAGAATAAACAGATCTTGTCTCCAACAATTCGTCGGATTGTCTAGCAATTCTATTTTTTAAACTATCTATAAGTAGGAGGGCTCGTTTTAAGGTCTCGTTTTCCTCCTTGAGTTGGTCTCCATCTATAAATTCACCGTGAAGATCCTGCTCATACAGGCTAAGTAGGCCTTGTAAAAGGCTTCCTAACTCTCCCGCTGCGGCCGTGAGGTCACTCGCTATGGTCTTGATATCGGTGGCATTAGTAGTCTCTTCAACTGATCGCATGATAATTAAGAGCATTCTACGCGACTTAAGGATCTTCTATAGCGTTTTGAAGGGTCTTCGGTGTCAATTGTATTTTCTTTTTACTTCTCCTAACTCCACTTTACGTGATTCCGTCATTGTTTTTGCTTGCCATCTTTTCGTGACTTTGGTTTTAAATACGGTTACATACGGCTTACCTTTCAAGCCTCGGTTGTTGATGGATCAGACTTTTCACCGTCGTGTTCTTAATGTCCTAGACGCGTGGCGTTAGGCACTGGAGTTCGCCAGGTCAACCACAGTGTAGCACTAGGCAGTCAGCAAGATTCAATGGCGTTTATTAAAATCAGGCTAGTCCAACTATTTACAGCATTTGCGGTGAAAACTAGAAAGAAACGTGCGATTTTTACGTCAAAAGAAACGAAAACTACGATAATGCTCCGTGCACGAAAAAGAAGTAAAAACAAACTACTAAATTTACAAGCGTGACTTATCTTGCCTTCGAGGGTTAAAAGAACTCCAAATCTCCTACAGTTGTAATAACTCCGAAAGTTCTCCAAAAGCTCCTTACACTGTGATGGACTCCTTACAACTGAATAAACGTGCTTAGGAAAAGAATAATCTGAAATAAAACTGAATAAAGCTTTGTACGCCTAGTATAGCCAAAAAACGGATATACGATGATCATGCAATAAAATAAACAATGCTACAATCACGAAAGAAAAAACAGTCCTTGAATGTAACTAATTAAAATGTCATTTTTCGCGGATAACGTGACACGTAGTATGTGCTAAATGAATATATTAATATTCACATAGACAAAAATATTTAATAGGATGAGTCGTCGAAACTCCCATGAACTAAAATAGTCCAAAAGTCAAAATATAACAAAACAAAGCTCCTTTAACTGAACGTATCCTTGTCTTTCCTGGCCGGTTAAAGTGGCATTTTGTTGAGTTTTGCAATTATAGGTACTATCCACTAAAGAAGAATTAAAGGCTGGCTACAAAACAAACAGACCATCTCCACGCGCTTTCACGCATCCTCGGAGACCCATGGGCAGTTAGTCGGGTCGATAAAATGTTCTTCGTTAAAGTTTTCTGTAAGATCGAGACGAGCCCCTGGGCACTTACTCGTGCCGAACCAGTTCCAGAAGCGTTTGAATTGCCTGCTTCTGATTGGCCAGAAAAAAGTTTTTCTGGCCAATCAGCGAAGAGAAGCTGCCGGATGACTCTAGTGTTTTCTTACACGACGTAGTCTTCGTCATCGATCGCCATATCGAGCCATAGTGGCGTAGCGCGTTCAACGGGGAAAGTTTCTCGAGGAAAGTTTCAGAACAAAATGTTAATAACCCGCAAAAACATTACAACCTCCAGCACGGCTACAAGAAACAAACACTCTCCGACAAATTTTTAGGGCGGATCTTTCCAAGGTATCGTAAATTTTTATTGCTGATACGATACGGGATGCATGACTTCCACTTTCCACACCTTAATTTGCTCACATTGTCTAGTATACAACGCCAAGCTCACATTTTAGATGTCCATGTTCGTTCCACGACTTCTGAAACTTTCTACATCGTGAAAATTTCCGTTGCACGGGCCACACAACTACGTCGATTGATCGTGGGAAATGCCGGCTAGCTTCATGGCCTTCACGCGAAGCGCTATAAATTCGAGAATAATCGACGAATCCACTCCAAATTGCTATTGGCTAATCTGCAGGTAACGCGTGCTCCTGCTTCTTGCTCGCTAGCTCCACAAAACCCATCGCAACTGCACAATAATCGCTCTCTAATCAACAAACACTGTCGACCTTTACGTTTCGATATGACCGCAATATTCAAGCTTAGCGACCGCGTCCGCGCAACAATTCAACACTTGCTATGGGAGGGATGGTATTATTTCTTCTGGGTCAATCGACACTGAGCGAGGGTCCGCTGCGTTAGTTTTGACTAGAAAACTAAAGGCGATCGCGCGACCGTCCGTAAATTTTCTATAGGGCGGCCCTGGTTGTCAAGTTCGAATTCCTCTAACGTTCGCTGTCACAGCTGCTGTCACATTGTTCGTCCAGCCGCTTGCATAGGTTCTTGACTCTCGGTTAGACCTATCCGCTTAGATTAATTAAACAAACAGTTCTTTCCAGAACAACGTCTTAACTACTGTGAATGAATGCCAGAAATTCACACTCATTTGGTAAAAAACAGCGTTTCACATGCGAGAAACACGATTTTGAACTTTTTTACATTTTCATTCAAAAAAAAATCAAATTTTCCTTGTTTTTTCAAAAAATAATAAATATATAGTTTTTCTCAAATTTTCCTTGTTTTTTCAAAAAATAATAAATATATAGTTTTTCTCAAATTTTCCGTTTTCATGGGGGTAAAAACAAAAAATTATATTTAAACGCACATTATATATTTAAAGATATATAGTATATATATAATCATGGAAGATAACCTATTAAACGAGGTAGACCACGAGTCTTAACTGATGAAGAAAGAAAAAGTAATAAATCAAAGTATATATTGACCAAAGAATGGTATTGCATAACATGTAATAATAATAAAAATTATACATTAGCTGGAAAAACATGTCATTTAAAAACGAAGAAACATCATAATGCAATTAGTGATATGTTAAAAGATTATGTTGAAAGATATAGTAAATGATGTAAATAAATAATGTAATCATGTATTGAGGATTACAAGATATTTGCTTGTTTTTGTTATTATAACCAAAAATGTTTATTGTTTCTGGTTATATTTTAAACGCACATAAAAATACACTTAAAGTTTTTTACTATAGTAATTATATATGAATAAGAGTTATCTTAAGAAACTCTCCAAGTCTCAGTTAATCAATTTACTATTGAAGCAAAAGCCAGAAAAGGTGCAAAAGAAGCCGAAAGTTGCATATAATCTTGAAAATCTCTGTAACGATGACGTATTTCCGTCAGACCTTTACAATACAAAAATGAAAAAAGTGAAAAAAATGAAAAAAGAACTTGATCAACAAACAGTACAAATAGATGATAAATATCAAAAAATTAAACCATTACAATATGAAAATGTAGAAGTTTACCCTATAATTAAAACCAAATTAAACGATTTTAGACAAGATGAAATTCAAATAAGTAAAGATAAGAATAAAGCTCAAAAGGGATTTATTGAATTATTTAAAACAAGGTTAAACAATGTTTCAGACAAAAAAAGGATTGTTTCAATGACTATCAATGTTCCTATTAACACAGGTTATGGCGACATTGATAATAAGGAAAAAACCCAGTATTAAAATGCACTGAATCAAAATAAAGACAATGATGATGAATATGATATACCGTATAAAAAGGTTTTGGAACAAAAATTATTTCAAAAAAACAACAATATATTCAAAGAAAAAACTTATGGACCCTTTACAATAGAAATTCCTAAACATCTAAGTATACCAGATACGTATAAATTAGCAATGTACACACTATTAAACAAACATTTTCATATATTATCGGGCCAATTTATCAGCGGGATTGGATACAAACTTATTAAATTGAATAAAAATGAATTTAAATATGGTAAAATGGGGAGTCTTAAGTTAGAGTCATAATTGTTAAATAAACAACGACCTATAACAAAACATGGTGTTAACACTTGCGTAGTGGATTATGTTTGGGATCAGGTAAGAGGAAAACATGGATTTAAAACTTATACTTATGAAAAATTGAAAAAAGAAATATATAATTACGTTGAAGAAGGTGAAATGATAAATACCCAAGAATTAATAAATTGGTTGAAGAACTGTCATGATAATGTTAGTCTTCACGCATTTGACAGCAGATATAGTCGGTTCATTACACATAATTGTAAAAATACTCGTTCAAATGTGTCTTTAGTATATGTAGTTAAGGATCGTCATTGTTACCCTATTACAGATGAAAAATTAAAGTTAATTGCTTCTAAGGTAAAGAATGGTTGTGATAACCTTTTGAAATATATGTCGGAATTAAAATGGACAAGACGACATGAAAACGTCACAAAATTAAAGTCAATTAGTGAAATGTATGATATGAATAAAGATAATCATATTATTGTTCTTCCAGAGTCAGCAAAAATAGATGATGCTATTGAAATATATAGTACTAATAATAATTTTTACATCGAATATTTACATTGGAACAATAACGGCATTTTAGATGGTTTCATAGATCACAATAAAAATATGTACCTGTTAAATGAAGAATATGATATACGAAAAGCCATATGTGATAAGCTTTTTGAAACATATAAAACATTTGATTTCAAATGGACAAATCAAAGTTACACATCTATTGCAATGAATTTATTCAAACAGTTAACTGGGTATATTCAACCATCCAGTTATAATGTAAAAACACGGCAAATGCTAGATGACTATTATCCAAGAGCATTACAATGGTGTACAACTGATTATATACCCGAAGATATTGTTAGTATTGATATATCCAAGTGTTATCCAAGCATCTTATTGAATAATCAAGACCCTATAGCAGTTTACAGTATTCATGATGTTATTGAACCCTTTAATGGTATAAATGACTTGCAAAAATGTGGGGAATTTTATATTGACCAAACTGTATTGCATAATTACAGTAATCCTATTAAAATTGAAGCTGGTTTTTACAGTTCTAATCTGATCTTATATCTTGTCAATGAATTGCGTATGCCATTAAGCCAAATAAAATACCAAATCATATCAAAAAGAGCTCTTAAACCTAATACTTTTACTGAGTATATGAAATATGTTTTTGATAACTTTACAGAAACTGAAGCAAAAAAACTGGCAAACAGCTTTATTGGTGAATTAGGAAGAAAATATAATAAAACAAATCAAGGATTTTGTTGCACTGATTGGGAAACGGCATGCTCTTGTTGGACTGCAGGTGTATCAGAAGGTAAAAACGTCACAGTTGACCACTATAAAGACATTTATCTTATTCGTGAACAACTTGTGGAACGCATATTTTCTGACCATACAAGTATTAACCGTTTTGTGGTTTCTCAATCGATTATGAAATGTTTGCAACTAATCCAGACATGCCATGGTAAAAATAGTGTTTTATATGGTTACAATACAGATGGTATATATTTAAGCAATCCAATAAAATCATTCAAAAATAAAAAAGACGTTAAATTCAGTACAAAAAAAAATAGGTCGAGCCTATGTAACAGATAATATATTGGAATACTTTGAAAAACATTACAGAGAAAATATTGATGTGAAAGAATATGAAATTGTTAATGGCAAAGGCATTGTTTTAAATGGACAAGCTGGTTCTGGAAAAACAACAAAACTCTGTGAAATGGTATTAAAAACAGAAAATCCACTTGTATTGTCATTCACAAATAAAGCAGTTGAAAATGTTAAAAGTAGATTACAAAAAATGAATTATAACGGTGATGTTAATAAAATATGTTATACATTCGATTCATATTTTTGTGAATGGAAAGATGAAAACATTAATAATTTAAAAAACAAAACATTTTTCATTGAGGAGTTCAGTATGGCACCAAATAAATGGATCACACAAGTATACAAAATATTTACAATGTTCAAAAATAACATATTCATGTTTGGGGATCCAAATCAATGTGAGCCTGTTGAAAAGTCAAGTTAATTATAATTACATGGAGTCAAAAACAGTTAATGATATGTGTCCAATAATTGAAACTTTGCAATATATAGAAAAGTCATGTAGATACGATAAACCAACACATGAGATGTTAAAAACATTTTTAAAACATGGTAAAATTTCTATTTATTTTAACCCCGTGAACAACCAACTTTATAAAAATATATGCTACCTCAACAAAACAAGAATCAAAGTGAATACTGAATGTTGCAATCGATTTACGCAGGGTAAAATGTATGTAACTGTAGATTTCAAATATGATAATAAAAAAGAAACCTGCAATGTTTGTACTGACATGCGAAACCCATGAATTAAAATCGTTGCTATATCCCTTCCACTTTACCAAAGCT
>BOPM01001119.1:4000-14330 GCA_022179025.1 Porites australiensis | reverse complement strand
AAAAAATATTCCTAGCAAGGAATTTTATAACGAAAAAAATTCCTGCAGGTCAAAAATTCCCCCCCCCCCCCCCCCCCCATAACGTTTCTAATGGTCCGTCCCTAATCCCTTGGTTTTCCTAGTGAAAACAGCTTGCATTTTTAACTCGCTAAACTAAACACAAAGTGTTTTCACTGCATCTGCATTTCCGCACTTATCCAACTTTATCTAGTCAAAATTGTCCTAGTGAAAACACAGCCACATTAGTATTGTACAAAACCTCAGAGTTAAAGACAAATGCCAAAAAAACAATTCAATAACGTAACTGTTACATAAAAACAAAATATGTAATACAAACCAGACACAATTCTTTATTTATATGGTTATAAGTTAGAAGTGAAGGGATGACATTTGAAACTTGCTTATGTCGTGTACACATTTGACACTATAGACAATCGACTTTCTTCACTGATTGCCCTTTACAATCTTATGAAAATGGTTTTATCCGCAGTGATTCTGTAATAAGTTCAGGGTCTTGTCTAAACATTAGGAACTCCAATTTTTATATAGTTCAGATATTTAGTACATTTCATTGACTACAAAAAACACTGTAATTGCCTTGACCACAGTGGCGAACACTCCTGAATAAATTCATTAAGTCTCTTTCCTTCTTTTTTATTTTGTTGTTTTGTTGCCATCGTCGGAGACCCAGGGGCAGTCAGTCGGGTCGGGAGAAAAGGCGGGACGAAAGTTTTCAAGTACTGGCGAAAGAGCCCCTGGGTACCGACTCTTACCGAACTATTTCCAAAAATTCAAGCAAATGCCGGCTCCTGACTGGGCACAAAAAATGCGTTGTATTATTGTGCCCAATCGGCGAACAGTCTCTCCTCAGTTCTTTTCGTGAGTTCGTACACGACCACTATTGTCGCGATCACGACTTGTCTGGATCATGCACCAAAGAAAATGCACGCAGTCAGGAAAGTTTCAGTATGATATAAAATCCCCACTGATCTGATTTCAAAATACTGTCTGCTCGAAAACTAAAGACGCTTTTCCAAAAATACAAGCTTGAGCTCACAAAAGGTACTCACGCCTGCATCGGTCACGTCTTGCGTAACTATTAGGCAGTTTTTAAAAGATACCACGACGGCTGATGTACAGCCACGAAAAGGTCGCATGGAAAAGTGAATTCACATTTTTTCAGTCTCTATCGTGATCATTCCAACTCGCTTACTTTGTCAAATGCAAGCGAACTCTTCTGGAGCTGACTTTCTATCAACCATATCCAAGTTCATAAAGAGAATGAAATTTGTCATTGCTTGTTTACGTCCTTCACAAAACGTGAAATTAGGCATTTCACGGGTAGTCGTATAGTTGACGGCAAAGAAATGTGCAAAAAAGAGTGATGCACGTGCAAAGTTGTTGTTTTGCCTTGTAAAGCTATTGCTCATTTGGCTTTCTCGTCGCCGCCACATCCCAAACTTCCTTTTAACTTGTGATCCGTACAAAAACAGAATATTCTCGGGGCAAATTGAATTGCTCCTGCTGATAGCATCCCAAACGTTTTTTCGACTCATCGGTAGTTCCTTCGTTTCTGGTTAGGAAAGTAGAAAATAAAAGTTTCCCTTGCACTCAAAAGCATAGTGAACGAACCGGGAAAGTGTGGCTAGACAATAGCTTACAGGGAGTGGGGGACACCGGTTTAGTGGGGTAGGTTTCTTTTGTTTTGTGTCCCCCAGAGCGTGAAAAAAAAAAGAAACCAACCCCACTAGACCGGGTTCCCCCACTCCATGTAAACAGGGTCTAAGAACTAAGGAGAAACTGTTTGCCGATTGGGCACAATAATAGAAAGCATTTTTTGTGCCCAGTCAGGAGCCGCGCCCCGCTTGAATTTTTGGAAATAATTCGGTGAGAGTCGGTTCCCAGGGGCTCTTTCGCCCGTACTTAAAAACTTTTGTCCCGCCTTTTCTCCCGACCGGACTGACTGCTCCTGGGTCTCCGAGGATGGAGTAAGGCTTAAGTATTTGATTTACTGCTATTTTCCGTCTTTTAATTTCGTGATATTTTCTTACTGACTTTACAGCAATTTCCATTTTTGTAATCCAGAAAGTCTTCTCAACGTTAACTTCCCTGATTTTCGTGTACTTCCCTTGCCAATTAGTGGAGAAAATTAAGAAGAAATTTTAGCAATTTTATTTTAAAAAATATATTTTAAAATTTGGTTCAGTGTCTTTTTATAGCAAGTTATTTTCTATCGCTTGTACTTACAAAGTCCTGTCATAAATGTCCTCACACGTTGAAGCTGTAAGAAGTAAGATAACGAAATTAGCTACACTGAGTGTATGTTGAAAAAAAAAGTGATTTATTAAACAAGGTGAGTCTTTTTAAATAGACGTTTCGACAGCATCAACATCGTTGTCTTTGTCCAAATGGCGACTGCATTAGGTTACATGAACCCTGATCATGTGACCATTTTGTATTAACTGTTGTACTAATTAGGACCTAAAGACAAAATGTCCATTCCGATGAACAAGAAAACGGGATAACACGGCCTCGGTCTCAGTGCTTTCCATCATCCGATTAAAAAATTGATGGATTTTAATATGACCTTGTGTAGAATAGCTGCTTCAAAGTGTGGCCAAATGTGGTAAAGATACCAGAATGAGTAAAAAAACAACGTACATCGCCTCGAACGACAGCCAACATCTTCTGAAGCTTCGGCTAACGGAATGGGGTGAACAATTGGATTTTTTTTCGAAATTTCGTGCATCTTTATGTAAATGCTACCCAGGGTCTCTTTTTCTCGTATCCTGGGGCAGTAAAAAGGTACCAAAAAGTATGATGCACGTGCACAGCAATTTTTTTTTCTTTGTTAAAACAGGAACAGTAGTTTCTCTAACAACCTTTGTGGCTTGCCGGGTGTTGGGAAAGGGATCACCAAATACATGGTTTCCCCTCCACTGATAGAATCAGTAGGATCAGGAGTAGATGGTGTGTGCAGGGGGATGTTGTGAGTAAAAATTGAACATAGAAAAGGTGAGTATAATGTTTAAGCAAAGTAACTGAGGGACTAATAAACTGCAAGGCAGTTAAGCCTACAGTAACATAGCATAAAAAAAAAAACAAAATGAAAAACATAAGTGGGTTAGAGTAAAGCAATAGTGAGGGACCCACAAACTGCTATGCAGCTATGTCCACTATGGGTAGATGAAAATCATAAAATGAGTAAGAGGAGGCATTGAGGTAGTATATTAGTAGATGAAGCGTAATTATATGTAAGGTGAATATTGTCTAATATAGCCATGTCTGACACAAATATATATAGTGTCGAGTCCTGGGAAAAGGGAAATTCAATTAATGGAAAGTAATTTTACCCTGATTAAAGTGCATGCAAACACATCAGCTATTAACAATTAGTATATATTAAGTAAAGAGATTATTAGTAAAAATAACATTTGATAAAAACTGTATGATGGAAAGTATCAGGAACACGTGCACCATAAACCATTCAAAGAGTTGACTAGTACCCAAAATGGTACCCCTACTGTTAGGACCCGCACCATAACTTTGTAAAAAAAAAAATTAAAACTGTAGATTCGCCTAGCAACCTTTGTGGCATTACAGGTGTAGTATGGAATCCCTAATAAAAGGGTTTCCAAGGATCTACTAAAATAGTGGGTAAGGTGAAGGGAGGAAGGGCGTTTAAATGGAAGGGTTATAGAAATAAAAACACAGATAAAACTGGTTAATAATTAATTGTTAGAAAAAGCCCTGATATTGAACGACCAACAAACTGCAATTCAGCCATGTCCAACACAAATATACAGTGCAAATATAAAATAAAGGGAACTAAAAGGTTAGTATTATTATATAACTATAACTTAGTTTTTAAGGAATTTGAAGGTAAACAGGTTTCTAGAGCCAATGAACAGATCCACTAGCTATAACCGCAACAAAATGCCTGCGGTATTGACACTTGAAAGTACTGAAAGGTCTTGGAAATAAAAAGTAGTTGAATACTTACTCTAAAATACATCAGATAACCTGTGCAGCAGGCAAATTAGCGAGCAAAATAAATGGAAACTCCTCAGCTAGTAGACAAAAATTCATCTTGTCATGGATGGGGACCGCAAAAGGTGGCCAAAAAATTTTGGGGGCTCTCACGCCATATAGATAATCGTCAGCATGATAACGTACAAAATGAGAGGAGTCTGGAACAAATTTATCCTAGCTGAATGAAAACGAAATTTACATAAAGATGGATATATGACCATATATATCTAAAACTAAACTAAGAAAATATCGCACACAATATCAAACCTGATAATAAAACTAAAATTATGATACTTGTGTAGATAGCATATACGGCCAGATCTTAGCCTTGAATTGTTTGAGAGAAGTCTCTTAGCTTTCTTTAAACTGGAAGGGAGAGAATTCCAGAGATTATATAACACCTGCAAAAGCAAAAGTATTCCTAAAATAGTTTGTTATTGTTTTGGCACTCAAAGATTTATTCTAGAAGAGCGAAGGTCGTAACTGAGCCGACTCGTATTAACGTGAAACATGTCAGACAAATAAGAAGGACAGAGGCCATGATTTACTTTAAACACCATTAATGCCATATGATGTTGTCTAATTTCACTAAGTGGAAGCCACCCAAGTTCATGCGGAATATCAAATGAATGTTTTGAATATGAAGAACCTGTAATAACTCGGGCGGCCCTATTTTGCAACTTTTCAAGACTCTCTGCCAACGTTTCACAAATACTATCTTAAACAATACAACAATGAATAAATTAAGGCTCAACTATTGACCTGTATACGTTTATGAGGTGCTCGAAAGCAACAAAAGGCCAGATCCTCTTTGAGAAAATGCCACATACCACCTTTTGTCTAACAATTTGTAAATGATTTCTCCAAGTAAGAAATTGGTCTATAGTTGGGCAAAGACAATTTGTTGTTTCGACTTGTCGTAACGTTAAACCATTTACACTCAATGAAATATCTCCATCTAATGTTGCAATTCTCTGCCGAGAACGTATCACCATAAAATCTGTTTTTAGAATATTCAATGTGAGTTTGGGGCTATGCAGGGTTAAGTACAGCTTCGTTTGGCTATGGAGAGCTATGTAGGACTATGGAGGACTATGTGGGCCTATGTAGGGCTAGATAGGGCTATGTGCGGCTATGTACGCCTTCGTTGGGCTATGTCAAGAGCTATGTACGGTTATGTGGGGCTTTGTAGCGTTATTTATATATAAGCTCGTCTGCGGGTCAATTCGGATTGTCTCGGCAGGCGGCAACCAGATGTCTCCAGTAGTCCCGGTCTTCGGTGACGTGTAGTATTTCTCGCTCCGTCAGTGCTATGGAGCCTCCTGTAATGACCCTTGAGATATATTGCAAAAACAAACGTTTCTGCCAGCCAACACTTCGTCTCCCTACAGAGGGTACATACAAGGCGAATCTGTTGATAAGATCCTCCGTGTCGCGGCGAAGTGAGTGGCCAGGGGAAGCGGAGTTACCTTTTGACCTCAGATGACAGGGGTCGAGCTTGCGTTTGACTGTATACGGACTGGTTGGTGACACTGTCACGGCGACTGATGCCCAACATAACCCGAAAGCAGTTTTAACTGCCTTCGGGTTATAAGTTGGAAAGTGTTGAGCTTGTCACACGGTGATTCAGTTAGAGTTCATGTTTCCGACCAATAAAGAAGAACACTCAGAACGGTACACTTGTAAAGGCAAACATTGATAGTAATCGTCAGGTTAGAATTCCGAATACGCTCTAATCTCCAAAAGGCAGCCCCAGTGCCTGACCTTGTCGTTTCTTGACATCGTTCTCAGTGGTGGCAATATAAGAACCTAGGTAATTAAAGTTATCTACGAAGTCAAGGTCGAAGTATCCTGGTTTACATGTGCAGTTGTAACTAGGATCCTTTGATGTTGTTCTAAACGGCATTAGAGCTGCAGTGTTGAGGTCTTCCTTCAATTTTGAGTTAATATGGTCTACTGTCTAACAAAAACTTGCTATAAAGAGCATCTTATGATGGAAAAATAAAAACGGCAAATCTTTCGATGATCTGCAAAAACGACGAATTTACGAAAGACATAACCTACGACAGGGCGTTTTTTTCTTTTGGGAAAAGGAGGAAAAAAAGAAGCCTGATACATTTACTTCACAAGTGGTCTGCCGCCCCCTAATTAAGGCATCTGTCAACATTTGAGTTATCATGTCAGATTTTACCGGAAATTCAGGCGGTTTAATTATTTGCCAGACAATTAGCCTGCGTAGCATGGCTGTTTTTGTTGGGCTCGCAAAGTAATAAAGGCGGGCGAGGGCAGCGAAACAGCGAGGAGATTGGGGCGGGAGCAACGATTTTTCTCGCGGCTTCTCGGCTCATTATTGCTACCAACGAAGCCGCCATGCTACGCAGGCTACCAGACAATCGCCTCGTGGTTGAGCTTGAGAACTTCTATATGGCAAACGATTCCAACAATCATCTCTTTCGAAATCCCACCGACCCCATTGGATTCTCCAGTTCCTCTTCCAGGTCCTTATCTTTTTCAGAGCACCAGTGTACAGAACCATTTACTGCATTACAACCCGTCACAAGTAGTTCCACTACCATTTATTCCTCATCAGTCAGCGAGTCTTAAGCCAGCGAGTTTAACCCTCATTACATGCGCTTCGTCCCCGGCCAATTTCCGACTATGGCGCGCTTTTGCAATTTCCGCAGTTTGTATCCTCTGAGCTAGCTGCTTAGATTGCGGGCTCAATTTCACAGTTAAAACAGTTGTCACATTCAACTAGTAAAAGTCGGTTTGTAAACAAAACCCTGGAAAGAATGTTTAGCTAGAAAATCGGCCAAGTGAAAACACAACCGAAGGCGGCCTAAATGGAAATCCATTTTATTATCTACTTTTCAGGCAAGCGGTGAATGCTATGTTGATATGGTAGTCATTAGCAAAAACAGATTTTAAAGACCAATTTAATGTTGCTGTTATTGCGAATCTTGCCTAACCGTACCGTTGCTGTGTGGCACCTTTGTTCCATTTGTTCGAACCGTCAAGTCAAACAAATTTTAATTCATTGAAAACAATAGTGGGACAACAGAATTCTGTATTTCACTGGAAGCGGTAACAAATCTTTCAAGTTCTTTCATCAGTTTGCAAAAGAGCGGATGTAAAATTGTCAAACATTTTAGTGTTCTACAGTTGAAATCGGTCGGGAATGAGCTGGAAAATCAAAAACAAAGCTCCTCAAATTTAAAAAATTTTGCCTGGTCAGAGCAAGAAAGCGTCGAAGACGAAATAGCGGATATCCCTACCGGTGACAAATAACAACTCGTCCTTATCAGCTGTCAAAGATTTTCTCTGTACATTGTTGACTTGATTCACTAAAAACGTATTCATTTTTGTCTTTTAAGAAATAGCTTAACTTAAGCTTACTGCTAAATGAACTCCTCGATCAGGTTTCTGTGATTGAAGAGACGAAGGTGACAAAGCTTATCTAATTGCACCGGAAGTCAGATATGTGCCTTGTAACCAATCGGTGCGCTGCTCGGAAAGCTCTTTTGTTTTTCGACCAATCAGACAAAAGTTCAGATTCTGGACTACGGGCCGACGACTCGGAAAGTAAATGTATCAGACGTCCTTTTACCTTAGCGTCCAAAACAAAAAGGGAAGAAGGAGCGCCTGATCGCAGGTTACGCAAGAAATTACCTGTGTAATTATTTCCGTCTCCTTCATATCCTGGTTTACTAGTGCAGGCGTAGGATCCTTTGGTGTTATTACAAACCGCATTAGAACTGCAATTGTACGTTCCTTCTTCACACTCATTGATGTCTGAAATAAAAATTGAACATCATTGACAATTTAATAAACTAAGTTGGCACGGTAGATTCCTATCAGCTGTCTAGATGTACTTCCCTTTTTTTTAGTTACAGACGAAGTAAGTTGTTAAGGAAATAAAAGAAAATAAAGAAAACAAAGAAACAAACACAAAGCTTTTGATGTCATGCGAGCAGACCAGACACTAAAAAGAAAATTACCTGTGCAGTTTTTTCCTTCTTTTTTATATCCAGGTTTACATGTGCAATTGAAGGATCCGTGGGTGTTGTTACAAATGGCATCAGAACCGCAACCGTGAGTGTCTGCTTCACACTCGTCGATGTCTGAAATAATACATTATTGAACACCACAAATAGTTAGCTCAGTACGCAATGTGATTCCTCTCACCAGTCACTGGGCGTTCGTTCAGTTGGGCGCGGATCCAGGATTTTATAAGCTAAGAGGGAGTGGGTGATACCGGTACCTTGTCCTATGGCGTCAACAAAACGTTGCAATTGAGGAAGGATGAATAGGAACCTTTAACACGGCAAATTTTTACAACGTCACAATGAAATAGAGAAATGATTACATTACAACCTTTAAAACGTGTTCTCTTGCTGGCTGTACACAAAATCACGCCGATAACACGGGAATAAAGTGCCAATTGAACTGTTCTAACAAACAAGTAAGACGGCTAAAAAAAGGGGGGTGGCTAGCCTCCCAATCCACCTCCCCTGGATCCACCACAGTCGTTGCATTGCTATAACAAGCAAGTTGTAACAGAGGGAGAGAATGAAAGAGAAGTGATAACGTTTCTTCTGCCATAAGAGAAAACACGTTGGCCACTGAGAATACTACCTGTGCAGTTTTTTCCATCTCCTGTAAATCCAGGTTTACATGTGCAATTGAAAGATCCGTGGGTGTTAATACAAAATGCATCAGAACTGCAATTGTGGGCATCTACCACACACTCATCGATATCTGAAATAAGTTTTAAATTACATGTAAATTACTGAACGCTCAATCGATGAAAAATTAAAATCTATTTATCCTGGGAGGTAAAATATTCTTTTTGGCAAAGGCAAGTGTAAGACCCTTTTATTGTTCCTGCACCGTCGCATTTGTTTGTTATAGAACCGCAATCGATTTTTGGATAACCCTCCATTTTAATTATTTAGTAACCGTCTGACTTTGTCTCCCAAGATACCATAATCGTAATCTGAAATTTCGTTTTTTTTTTACTTATGACCAATAATTGTTATTATAACGTTAAGATCTTTAGCTATTGCGTCATTTCCAAAGTAGGTTTACTTCCAACTTTGCTTACGCCTTCATGAATAAAACTTTGAAAAGATGCTTCCCCCATTAACCAAAACCTCCTTTATGTATTTGTATATTCATCACTTGTACAGTTCCATCCGTCCCCCAAGTATCTAGGTTCACACGAGCAGTTGTACGCGCTCTCGGTGTTACAACAAAACGCGTTAATACTGCAATTGTGGGTTTCTGCTGCTTTACACACATCGATGTCTAAATTAACAATTAATGAATGAGGCTGAGAGCACGTTTAGGGTTGTTCAGCTCCGCGAATGTTCTCCAAAGAGCAGATGTCGCCCTTTGAGTTGTGTTCTTGCCATATTTTTAGCTATAATTTCGCTTAGTTCTTACTCTTGAAACGAGTGAAATGTCCGCCCTTTTTTGTTTTCACAGCCAAAACAACTCAACCTCGTACCCAGGTCTTCTCGGTCTATCACTAGAGAAACAGCGGCAATTTACTACAGGATTCTGCTTCTAGAAAAATAGGGAGAAACAAGTCTTTATTTAAGTCAAGAGACTCATTCCCTCTTGTTTACATTCAACACCTAAGGCCTATAAAAACATAACACGGGAAAATGGCCCTTTATTGAAGTTAATGCCGCGTGTCAAAGTGCTATTGGTCCTTTGTCGGTAAGACGACAACGGACTTGGAGGGGAATGATAAATATCAATTGGAGCATTGACTTAAAATCAATGAGCAGTGAATTTTTTTAAATGCCAGAAATGGTAACACGACTACGACGACCGTCAGTAGGGTCCGCAACACAAAGAAACCGGTGAAACCGGCAATCTATGAATTGCGAGCCATTGCTTTATATGGAGTTGAACTTATTATAATTTAAAACGTTCACACCCTATTTAATACTGGACTGTAAATGCGGTGGCTCAAAGTTTATAGAAACCCATGTGGTACGCACCCGCAAAGTTGCCATATTTTACAGACAATTCCCACCCCCACCTCTGTTTTCGCGTAATTCTGACAGATTACTCACACTTGGCAAGTTTACCAATTCAGCAGTTTCAATAAAAATAGATCATCAAAATGCTGGAGTTAACTCACCTCCTTTAAGGTAGCCTCCTCCATTTTCCGAAGTAGTTGTGGGGGGTGGGCTGGTAGTAGGTTCCGTGGTAGTTGTGGGGGGTGGGCTGGTAGTAGGTTCCGAGGTAGTTGTCGGGGATGGGCTGGTATTAGGTTCCGAAGTAG
>BOPM01001118.1:75900-90670 GCA_022179025.1 Porites australiensis | reverse complement strand
CCTGAAAAAATACTTGCCAAAATTTTAGACATTTCAACCCCCCCCCCCCCCCCACGCCGAACATTTGTGAAATAACAGTAGTTGCATGATTTGCCCCCTAATGCAAGGAAGCTAAATCATCTCTGCCAGTTGGAGTTCATAAAGCAAGTTGAACAAGGGTAAGTTGATTTATTTGTTGGAAGTGATTATTTTGAGAAACTCCTTTTACCCCTTGAATTTGGCATAGGAAAGCAGCAGGAGCCAGTAGGGGTTGACACCCGTCAGATGGACATTTGTTGGACATATCTTGGAAAGCAGCAAACGAGTGTCCGTTGCCAACCACGTCTACACATTCCATGCATCCTTGAGGGCCAATGAGCTCATACGGATGATGTGGGATGACTAAGTTGTGGAATCACTTATCGAAACAAGCAATTGACAAAAAAAGAGGTGCTTGGTGCGCGCAAAGTGGCAGAGTCAATGCGATGTGCTGAGGGGTGCTATGAGGTGGCTATTCCCTGGAAGGACAATGAGCCACCGTTGCAGTGCAGCAGAACGACCACTTAAGACTGACTCTACTCTCTTGGAAACAACTTTAGCGAAGGCCAAACGTTGCTGAAAAATACTGCCAGGTAATGAAAGCAATAACGCCAAGGGTTACATCCGGAAGCTGGTTCAGGAAAAATTGATGATGGGCCAAATTAGTATATAGAGTACCTGATTTTGCTGCAGAGAAGGAAGACAAAGAGGTTACAAAGTGAGAACAGTGTTACCATTCGGCAGCCAGATACGGTGGAATAAGCCATAACGATATGAGATTGCTGTTTGTTTACTGCGCCTCACCTTACCTTACTCAGTACGTTTAGCAAAAACATACAGAAGATATTAGATATGACTATCTGCTAGTATTAGCCATAATGTTATCACAGATGAACATGGATGACATCATAACTTCCTTGGAGAGAGAAGATGAAATTATAAAAGCTCGTGATCAGCTTAGAATGATGAGATTGGGATAAGTTTCCTATTGACTCAAAAAGAAGATATATCAAGAATGATTCAGTCAGTTACCTGAACTTTCCGGAGTTTAAGTTCCAAGGTGCTATTGTATTGCTGAGAAAAATGTTGTTGCTACATCTATTCAAACACTGTTAAGCGCACACATATGAAGATGGAAAAGTGACTGTGCGATTTATTGCAACGAAGGTGAATGTTGCACCTACCAAAGCGACATCTGTTCCGAGGTTAGAGCTCGTTAAGGCAGTGTTGGGTCTTAGTTTGGCAAGGACAGAGCTGTTAGAGATTCCCTTCGAGAACTATACACTAAACACCTTTTAAGATGTGCCCAATAAGTTGCCTCCTTTCGACCTCTCTGATCATGATACAGTAGCAGTACAAGCCTTGGCTAGGCAGAACCTTCCGGAGAATAAGATCCTGCTTAAATCGAGAGACCTGCGGGCTACAAATCGTCTGGCCATGCGACCATATCTCCAGGAAGTCAACCTTGGTCTCCTGGTAGGTCTCAAAGAGTCATGCGTAGAGGAAACGCGCACGCTCGAAACAATAATAAAGACCGGCATGGATACCTTGCTTCCCCCTAAATCCAAGACGGTCATTACGAATGAACCACCATGGATCAACAAAAACCTTAAATTCCCTAACTCACGATCGTCAAGCAGCTGAGACAGCGTTTGCTCGTGGTGACGACGCTAGTTTCCGTCGCCTTTGGAATCGTGTTAACCGCTTACGTACGTCCTGTCGCCCTAAATACTACTAGTCCAAAGTTGAACATCTGAAAGATTGCGCTCCTCGTAGGTGGTGGAATAAATTTAAAAGGCTCGGCGGGATGCAATCAGCTACCTGCACTGACCCGACTTCAGTCTTGAAACTTTTTGACTCAGGGCCTGGCTCTAGTCTTAAGGCCCTTGCTAATACCATTAACAACGTGTTCCTGGCCCCTGTGAACTCCTTTTCTCCACTACATCCGGTGGCACCAGGTGACGTGCAACACCGGTTACTGAGTTCAGGGTTCTAAAGAAACTTACCCGTCTTAATCCGGCTGAAGCCACAGGGCCAGACGGCATACCCGCGTGGCTTTTGAAAGAGAACGCAGACTTACTGGCCCAAGTGGCTAGTGATATCCTTAACTGTTCATACTCGGAGGCTCGACTACCCAGTTCTGGAAGGAAGCCGATATTGCCCCTGTTCCCCAGCAGACCCCTGTGGACGACGTAAACAAGCACTTGAGACCAATATCACTTACTCTTGTCCTTTCCAAGTTAGCTGAGGACTTTGTGGTTGATCTTTACGTCAAACCTGCCATGCTTGCTAAGGTCGATCCTAGGCAGTTTGGCACCGTTCCCGGTTCAAATACCTCAGAAGCCATGGCTAGCATGATCCACACCTGGAACAGTGCCATTGACTATAATGGAGCCACTGTGAGGGTGGTTCTCTTTGACTTGAAGAAAGCTTTCGACCTCATTGTCCCCCGGATTTTTGTCGGGAAGTTGTGCTCATGTGACATCCATGACCCTGTTATCTCTTGGATCATCGATTTCCTCACTTCGCGCAAAAAGCAAGTTAAATTTGGCCACGACTGCTTCTCAGAATGGGGTGTTGTACCGGCGGGGGTTCCCCAAGGCACAAAAAATTGGGTCCATGGCTGTTCATCATCATGATCAACGAGCTTGATGTTCCTGCCACCGATCTTTGGAAATACCTCGACGATACGACCATCTCGCAGACAATAAGCAAGAACAGGAGCCGATGGGCTCCTGGTAAGAACCAAGACAGTCAGGACATAGCGTTTAGTCCCAGGAACCGTTACAAACTTTTTTAGAACCTGGTGAAAGTGTTCTGGAGGGGCTGGAGAGAATAGGTTTTGGTGATACTTAACACCCGAAGGAAATGGAGAGCGTTGAAGGAGAATTTAAAAAGTTCAGAGTTTGTGCTCGTTGTGATCAGAATGCTCCACGTGGTCAATGGCGTCTGGGTCGAATGGTAGAAGTTTACCAGGTCAGGATGGACAGGTGCATGTTTTCCAAGTGAGCACAAGGGGTAAGTAGAATATCCCCCAATGAAACGACTGCGCCCGTTGAACTTCGCTGGTCAGCCAGAGAATGTGACATGAAGAGAAGATATGGACAGGCGATCAACTAGAACTTGTTTGTTGTTTGTAAAAGCCAGACGCTAGTCCGGGCGTGGGGAACTGGGACAAGTCGAATAAAGAATTTTGTGAGCACCTGGAAAAATGCATGTAATGTTTCTCAAGCTTAAGAATATCTGCAGCTCAGGGATTAGTATTTCCTTCCCTATAGGTCCATTGTATTGGGAATAATGAAGCTTTCTATTTGCTTATAGGTGTAGTGGGAGACCGGTAAAAAACTTTTTTCGAACTTTTTGGGCTGAATGCTTAGTCCCTGTGATAGCGATCCTATCACACAAGCTTAAGTTCTGATGTCATTTTTAAAATTTATTATGTTTTAATTTTTCCTGATGATATTTAATCATAGGTTTCCAGGTGTAACAACAGGGCTTACGTTCAAAGTGTTTGATTTGTGATCAATAAAAAAACGCCTTTCACGGTTTAAGGCTTGACATACTGGCTTCCAAAACTTCCATAGCTAAAAGCTTTTTGAAACCATGTCCTTCGCTGCGTTTCTTACCATCCAATTTGAAATTTCCTGTTTGTTACCAATTTCCCATTTAAAAGGAGTTGGTGAGATACTTTACCTTCATTGACTGAAGGCTTGAAAGAAGGGTGGAAAGAAATGTTCTTGACTACTTGGAAAGGTCTACACAATTTTTTTCCACTCATGTTAACTTGTGTCCCCCATCACTTTTCTAATAATGGTTCTCTAACTCGGTCCTTTCTTGCCAGTTGCGATGGATTCCGCCATTACCTTTTGAGTGAGTTAGTAGCAAGGAGTGGTGCAGTGGTGAGAGCACTCGCTTCCCATTAATGTTGCCCAGGTTCAAATCCCGGTGTCGATGTCATATGTGATTGTGTTTGTTATTACCCTGAGAGGTTTTTCTCCAGCTGGTACGGTTTTCCAATTTAAATTCCAACTCAATCAAGAATGGTAGACGAAGAATCATTGAACATAATGTGGATGTGTTTAACCACTAAATAGTTATTCATTTGTAATTATTCGGTTTTTTTTTTACTAGACAGCCAAACCAACTGAAAAATTTTCCGAGCTCATAACCATCAATAAAGTAACTTTAATGACCTAATAACAGGTACTTTGTTACTACTTAGTGCTGTGTTTACGTTATTGCAAGAGAGTCAACATCAGTGATGAGTACAGTACCACAGATGCGCAAAGAACAGATGAGGGTCGGAATGATTAGCAACATTCATGTAAAGCTTTTGCATTTGCCGGTAAAAAATTATTATTGTTCTCAAACTCAAGAACAGTAAAAAAGATCCACTTTTTTTTTCTTTTGCAGATGTCAATGCAAGGAAGAATTTTCCTTGGATTAATTTTGGTGACAGTGTGGACAGTTGAAGGCAAGTAAAATTATGATTCGGTTATTGTTCTCTTGTAAGGTTTTTTTCTCTTTGTTTTGTAGTCATAGCAAAGCAGCTTGGGTCTAGAACAAAATAATTCATTAAAACTGAGGTGTTTGTATGGCCAATCACATTATTTTGAGTGCAGTTGATAATATAGGTGCACCAATTAATTTGTCGTTGACAAGCAAAATGTTGGGGATAAATTGACACGCTGTTAGCCAATCGAAATGCAGAAATTGTTGTTATACATTTATATACAACAACATTACTCCATGTGTGCTTACTTTCTTTTAGCACGATGTACATCAGCCGCTACCATAATCTGTCTGGGAAATCTATCAAACAAAAACCGTATTTCATTTTATTAGATCTTTACGTATTACCAACCTTTTTTATTGTTCCCTTCAAAAAGTTGTAAGATAATCTAGGACGGGTTACTCCGTCCATTCAAATAGGTCCAATTGCTAAATAGCGAGTCTTTCCTTGCTAGCGTACCTTTCAGAACCTTGCCGTAAACCAAACAAGCTTCTTAACTAAGTACAATTGAATCAATACAAAACTTCATTAATCATTTAAATAATAGTTAGGTAATTCCCCTTATTTCAAAAACGCAACGTCGACAAATGTTATGCTTTCAACTATAACTATGAGCCGGGAGTTTGTTCTCAACGGTTGCGTTTGATTGGCTCTTCGTGAGTCTCTATGTCCGTCAACTAATCAAAATGCAACTGAATTCCTTTGTTTTTCGGCATTGGTTTACCTCGTTATCAATGGCGCTACTTTTTAAAGACCTGAGAGTCAAAAAAAAATGAAATAATTATGACAAACAAAATGAAATAATTATTAACGAATTCCTCTCGTTTGTTTGGCTTTTGTCATAAACATATATTATTTTTGACTCATTAAAATAACAAAAGTGACAAAAGTAAAACAAATGTTGCAAATTAGTTACTCTGAAGTCTTTTTAGCGATCTGTTTATTATGAATGATCATAATTAATAGAACTTACGTTTACAAAAAATACCTAAATACACGATCAATCATGACATCACTTTATGGCAAGTCATCATCAGCCGACATAATATCCAAAAAAATCAATTCTCATCTGATGCTACGGAACCGAAGAGAATTTTCATTTGTAAAAAGATTTTGAGCGTCCCAAGTTAGCCTGTCAAGAGAGTAAAATTTGTGGGATTTTTAGCATTGATTTTCGCACATTTATTTGCAGTTGCTCAACCGTGTTCGTTTTCTGTTAATGGCCCTAGTGGGTTCATCAGCTCCAGTGGCACCAAGAACTATACGCAATGCACATGGATCATCACTGCACCATCTAACCACACCGTCAAACTGACATTTACGATATTTCTTCTATCCAATGATCCCATTTGGGGTCAAGCTAAGATCCAGGTCCATGACGGAAAAAGGAAAAATGATACCATACTGGGAACTTTTACCGGGACAAGACAGCCCTTCATCATACAAACAAGTGGTCGGTTCATGATGTTGACTTTACAAAAAGAGTATTTCTACATCCCTTGCAACTTTAAGGGAACTTATACAAGTTCAAGAAAAGGTAAGCGAAAGTAATTAGATATTAATAACAGAATGTGAACTGCCTAAGAATGCTAATAAGCTCCTCATAAATATTATACTCTTGGACGTCGCAACTGATGTGGAATATTAAATGAATGGCTCTCAAAAGCGATGACAGTTTTTCATACCATTAAGTAAATAAAAAAAACTGTATTAAAAATATTCGTCTGCTCGTGACAATTAAAGCCTGCCACCATTCAATACTGAATAAGGAAGAAAGCTTTAACAAAGGCAAACTGTAAAACAGAGGAATATTTTTCAGAGCAGTCATCGATGAATAATATATAAATAAATTTTACACTCTGAGGAAACATTTATAAGAATACCTTGGTAACGAAGTTTTCTTTCAAATTTGAAACTACTCCTTTAATACATTTCCTTTTACTTTTCCTGGTAGTTTAATTATATCAAGTAATATAATAAAGATGTAATGTAACTCGTGATTTATTGACATAAGGAAAGCTATGTAACGACGCGCACGCCTGCATAACCGTAAGTATTCTCAATTCAAAAATTATACTCAACGTGGATTGTGGTAGAATGCAGAATGACGAAAACACGGAAATGGCGAAGGCTGCATAGTAACGTAGACCTTACAAATCAAAAAAGTTTTGTTTTATTTTTTCCCAAGAAAATAAATGAAAGAAAAACTATTAATCAGTAACACTTAATCCTTCCTCTGACGGTCTTGTTAACATTGAATGAATGAAAAAAAAAATGAATGCGAGAAATGTAGCGTAAATCTAGTATACCAAGGAAACCTTTGCTTTTCAGCAATAACAAACTGTGACCAAAACAACAAAAATACATAATTCCAATCAACTACTGGCCCGGCGGCCTTACTTGAAGGTGCTTGCACAGTTCATACATCAAAGCATTGACCCCAGAAAACGCTGTCATGTAAACAAACCCCTAGCCTGAAGTGCTTATTTGTTGTCAAAAAATTTCTGGGAAGTTGTAGGCGTAAAATTTTATAGTACCGTTAGATCAAACTTTTTCTATTGACAGTTCAAGAAAACTGACGGTTTATTGCTATATGATGTGAGACTTAGTTTAAATGCCCAACGATTTGATGACGCGATTCAAATCAAGTACTTGATATCATAAATACGGCTCCCCTGAATTCTCACTGTTCGTCATTATTGATTATCAGTTGTTGTTTCCTATTTAAAGTGGGACGTTTTACAACAATATGAGATAGTACTGAAACCCTTAAATTTCAAAGGGGTGGCCCGAAACGATAATACGAGGCACGTCTGTCTTACGGCACTGACGGCAAGGCATTTTCAGCTACAGTGTAAATTAAAAGTATACCCGTACTTATCTCAAACGTCTAACTACGAATACCCTCCAATCTAGCTACTAAAATCTTTGAGTATCGTTTAGTGTGGTGTTCTACAAGTTGGGAGTCTTATTTAAATAGATTTAATCAACTCTAATTTATTTAACTTGCAACCTGACATGACTTGAAATCGAGACTTCTTAAAACCTGCTAAATTTTCTTTTTCAGAAAAGCCGAGGATAAGGGTACCGTTGAAGGAGTTTCGAACTGTACCAGAGCATTATCTCTGGTTTCTGGTGGAAGGTACCCCACCGATTAACTTGACTGTAATGAATACATCAACACCTTTGAAGGGTGGTTTGGTCATAAAAGGATTCCAACTAAATCGGACGGGTACCTACCAGTACACTCTACTGGCAGAAAATGTAGAAGGAACTGATTCAAAAAAGGTCGAAGTAACCGTTGTGGGTAAGGATTCAATACTGTTAAATTTCACTTCAATGATGATTATTAATAATTATAGTAGTTTGCACAAACAGTGGTGTTGGATTTTGTTCTTATTTCAGTATTCGTTGGTGAATAACTTCCATTCGGTGAAAAAAGAAATGCAAGAATATTTAGAGTAGTTGCCCTTGTCCATGTTTCGCCATTTGTTTTGAACACGGGTAATTTTTGTCCATTAAAGTTTGTAAACAAAAAAAGATTTACCAAAATATAGAAAATTTGGGTTTCATCCTTGGTCAATAAGTACACATGAAAATTGGTTATTGACTTAATGCACATGTGTATCGCTTGCTTGAAAAATTCCCCTACAAATTGCCTCATTCATGCGTGTATTCCTTTTGCAGATTGCAAGCATTTGTGTCACAGTACAGGTTCGATAACACGTTTTGGCCAAGTAACCAACGAACACAACTGTAGTAGAAGCAATATAACAAATAACTGGAATTGCATTCCACCTACAGCCACTAAATTGTAAGTGTATTTCCTACTTTACCTTAGATTAACTGGCCAATTGTTTTCTTATTTTACAACTTTGGACCCCTATTTTTGTTTTGTTAGACTATCAAATGCTCCAAAATGACCCCAAAAGAAATAAATATTTTCTCAGTACAAGTATTTGTTTTAGCGGAGCTTTCGCGCGCGAAGCGCGCGCAGCGGAGCGCCATGGGTAACAAAATTTGGTAAACTATCCATCCGAGAAAATTTGGTTATGACGTAGCGTACGCCTGCCCACCCGTACACACACTTCGTGTAAGCCGATGTCAAATGTCACAACGGATCTTGCACAACTTGACACTTGCCTGTCAGTTATGTTACCCATCCGTATGAGTATGATTAGATTGAAAGCTGTCAAAATCAGACATCGGCTGACAATTATCACATGGTCATCTCGCGGGCTCCGATGAAAGACCAGTCGTTTTGCCCCTACATATAAGCTGATATACCGTAAAATTCCGAAAATAAGCCCCTCCATGTATAAGCCCCTCCAAATATAAGCCCCCCAAAATCGTAACGCAAAAAACCTTCCGTTAAATCGCCCCTCCAAATATAAGCACCCCGGGGGGCTTGTACTTGGAATTTGCCCTCGAATACAAAGTAAAGCAAAGCAAAAATGGTAAATTTCCTTCCTACTACAAGCTAGCCCAATCGTTTTGAAACGCAAATTTCCCTTCGTGGATAAGCCCCTCCAAAAATAAGCCCCTCAAAAAGGGCCTTTGAAAAATATAAGCCCCGGGGCTTATTTTCGGAATTTTACGGTAGTATGTCACACCTACCGATCCAACATACAAACGAAACTACGCCGGGCAGGGCTGTCAGGTTGCTTCCAGTAGTTTAAAGTGATATTCGCGAGCCAAATTAAGGTCAATTGACAGCTGTCAAAATGGGACATGTGCAGACCACTATCAGAAAACTAATAACGTGGGCTCAGGTCCTCTCAGGTACTCGATCTGGCATTTCACCCCCACTAGAAGCCTGACTGAAATGTCTTACTCACACTCGTAGACGACAAGCCGTTAATTCGAATATTCGCCATTCTAATGAAGGCTAATTGACAGCTGTCCAACTAGAGCATCCGCTAACCATCATTACCTGACTGTATCGCGGGCTCATTTTTCTACCCATTGAGGAGTTTTCCGCTGGTATTCTATTTGATCACGGGCTCAATTCTGTATTTTGAGAGGAGCCCCATAGCTATCCATCCTAGAACAGTTGGTGATCACGTGACCGTACACCGACCACCCAACCTTCCGTCCGTCCGCACCACAGGCATACCGATTTTTAATTTCACACTTTCTGGCTAGTTTGGGAGCCTGCAACCTGATATTTGTACATCCATGTTTTGATCAATTGACAGCTGTCAAAACAATATATCCGCTGACCAGTGTTGTCTGATCGTATCACGGGCTCAGGTATCGACCCACTGAGTTCCCGGATTGTTTTTTTGAAGTTATCTGTTAACAAGTTGCTACTTTTCAAATGATCACAGGCTCAAGTTCAATTTTCTTAAGTGCATATGAAATAAGTCGCGTTTATGAGCCGCACTTTAAAAATTTTGATTTGAAACTGACTTCGGACGCAAAAATTCAACCGGCTTTTACATGCTTTTGACTTTTTTCACCATAGTCACGCATTGTTCAGGCTCTAAGTCTAACTTCTATGCTCTGATTGGTCAAAATTTGACAGGTGAGTTCATGCGAAAAATTTATGCAGCAACTGGAAACTTGTTTACTGATAGCTGAAGTTGACAGAGTTTTGTGTCATCTTGTGATGTTTTTAACTGTCTTTTTCTACTGGATGTACAAAATGAAATACAGCTGCTATCAAGATTCTTCTGTAATTCATGGCTGGTTTGTTTATTGCACTTTTCGTTGGGAAATGCACCACTTGTCAAAGTCATTGGAAATCCGATTTCGGATGGCATCGTTCTCAAAAATGAGCCTACCGTCGGTTGCCTCTAAGCGTGGACACGAGACAAAAAACATGTTCTAACAAGGCGCCAGACATGACGTGTTTTGCCGCCAAACGTTTAAAGTTTGACAGCCGTTAAAGCAAACTGTCGCGCCAAAGGTAAGTTGTTTATATATCAGCGCGTTCCGCTCATATTTCATTTTTCCCAACCACCACGCATATTTCTCGCTTAGAAACAGCACACTTGCCTCCAGAAATTATTCTTAAAGTCTAAAAATCCTTGCAAAAAATATTTTTTTGAGCGAAAACAAATCAAGTAGACAACAGCCGCCTACTCCAAACTTCGAATGTTTGGCGGCAAAACATGTCATGTTTGCCTCCAATTTCAACATGTTTTTTCCTCACGTGTACACACTTAGATGCAACCGACGGTACTCACTTGCCCTCGTTCGAGGCGTAATTAAAGAGGGTTGAAAAGTATCAAGCGATTCTGGCCTCAATTGATAGCCTTCTGGAGCAGCATCTCGACTCAGCTGTCGACTGGCAAGCCTGAGCAATTATTTTCTTTGATGTTTTTTTTTCCGGTTTCCTAAAGTCGAGCGTAGTTTATGCGGTTAGTTTATCCACGAGACAATGATCTGACGTACAATAGTATCAAAAGTCTTTAGACAAACCTAAACACACCGTAAAATGTCGAAAATAAGCCCCGGGGCTTATATTTTTCAAAGGCCCTTTTTGAGGGGCTTATTTTTGGAGGGGCTTATATTCGGAGGGGCTTATCCACGAAGGGAAATTTGCGTTTTAAAACGATTGGGCTAGCTTGTGGTAGGAAGGAAATTTACCATTTTTGCTTTGCTTTACTTTGTATTCGAGGGCAAATTCCAAGTACAAGCCCCCCGGGGTGCTTATATTTGGAGGGGCGATTTAACGGAGGGTTTTTTGCGTTACGATTTTGGGGGGCTTATATTTGGAGGGGCTTATACATGGAGGGGCTTATTTTCGGAATTTTACGGTAACAAATTCTCTTTCATGTTGAAGCGTAAATGGTATTAAACTCTATTAATGTTCATTCAAACACTTGACACTGAGCTCGAACTGCAAATTAGTTGGTGCCTGAGAACCCGTCCGGCTGGCCGAAATGGTGATTTTTGGAATTTTTTATCGTTTTCACTAAAAGCGCCTAATTATTACCCTGCGTATCACATAGGACCAGATTTTTCTAAATGAAAAGTTCCGGCATTATGGAATTCTCTTTATGAAAACGTTTTATAATGTGGTCAATGCTAATATATAGATCTAGCCAGGGCTAAAAGCGAAGCTCCCATTAACAAATTTATAATTTAAATCAAACAATAAACTTGTAATCCCCAAATCAGTTAACTTAAGGGCACATTCATGTGACTTTTGAGGGAAAGGCTTTGTGATTTTTGATTTAGGGAGGCAGCGTGGCCGAGTGGTCAGCGCGTCGGACTGGCAATCCGGCTGTCCCGCTCTGGCCTCTTGCTGGATTTGGATTCTGGGATGGGTAGACTTACTATGAGGCTTGCTATGAGGCTCCGCGCACGCGCGCTTGTGGAGCTGCGCTATAATTTTTTGTGCAAATAATTTGTTTTGTATCTGTGCTGAATTCTTGGACACAAATTGTCGTAAAATTCCAATTTGGACACTCTCGTAGGCGTCTCGACAAAAGCACGAGTACTAAGCAAGATATGTAATTTTGGTAATTATGGTTTTACATTCCGCGTTTTAATATATTTTGGTTTTAACTGCAATGTTTTCGAGGATTTTTGAGGCGAAAAAAAGAAAAAGCGTGCAGAGAGTTTTGGTATTAAATTTAGATGCAATTTCTAAAGGTTCCCTCATTTTTATTTCCATAGTTAAAAATCACACTTAAACAAAGTTTGATTCAGAGACCGTTTGTTACTTTTGAATAAACATTTTGTTCGCAGTCTGCGTGTTACACGTTCACGTGAACACTTTAAATTATGCGCTTCTTTTTTTTTCCAGTTATGAATATCTCCTAAACCTGTCGATACCAGTCGTTTTACTTCGTGCATACACTTTAAGTAAATGCATAAAAAATGAGCCCACGATGTCCTCCTATAACAATTTAATAATAATCATCATCATTATCATTATGATCATAATTGTTATTATTATTATTGTTATTATTATTATCGTCGTTGTTGTCACTGAAATACAATTACATCCTCTATCTATTCTTTTAAAATAACTCGAATTGGTAAGGTAGTTAGCCAAAACTGAACATCTCGGGTTGTTTTATTTTGTTAGTTCGATAATTTGTTCGTATAAGATCCATGTGGTATTTACAATGGCAAGCAGTTAATCAATTCAGATCTTCGATGGAATATTTTTTGCTCAGGTGTTTGCATGATGTGGTTGACTTACTTCACTTTAAATTTGCTGCAGGGATTTATCGTCAAGCAAGATCGAGAAGCTCCCGTCAGGAATCTTCACCAATCTTTCTTTCATGGAAAAGTTGTAAGATAACCCGTGTTTCGTTTATTTTATTATTTGAGGATAGGATAGTCTAAAGCTATCCCCCGGAGGGGCAGGTTACCGTAGTGAATGACGGAAGGCGTCCCTTAGGGGGATCTTTGTTTACATATTTAACCAGGAACGCATCAGGGCTCCTGATTTAACGAATTAGTTGGTTTAGTAAATATACGACATTACTTAGTAAGTGCTTTATTTTCATTTTAATTGACAGTGGTTCCGGGGATCTCTTTGCTGCAAATTCGGCCAGAAAATAATTTTCTACCTACAAGTAAAAAGGGACATAAGCCAAATTTGTCTCTTTCTTGTACTTGTTGGTAAAACTGCTCTATCTGCCGCTAAAATTTCATCTTCGGAAAAGGTGGCAAAATAAGACGGCTTTTTGAATCCTTTCCCGGAAAAGTGAATAGCTTAGAGTATTCCAAGTTACAAGAGTTATTCAAAACACGCACGGTACTTATTTGGTACATATCAAATTTCTTACGTTTAAAATGTTACTCTCTTGGATATTAGGATCGAGACTTCTCATGGCAGCCTGATAAGACAATGGGAGGTTAATTCTATTCACCAACTGTTGGTTTGTGTACGATAGAGATTGAAACTATACGGGTTACAAGAAATTATCCACTTTTAGCTGATTGTGAAAGGTTTGAACCCAGGAGTCATTTCAAAAGTAGGTTGAGTTTGATCGTCCGGGTGAACGTAGTTTTTTAACTGATTAGTACGAGTTTATAATCACTTGACGCAAATTAACTTCATTTATTTCCCTGCAGGGATTTAGAAGACAACGAGATCAAAGAGCTGCCGAAAGGAATATTTTCAAATCTGTTTTCCCTGCAGGAATTGTAAGTGAACGACCTACTGTTTCTTTGCTTATTATTTCATATGACCCTCCTTTCGCAGAAACATCCTATTGTAAGACCTCTTGTTGTACCCGTGAGTTGGGGAGACAAGTTTTGATAACATTCACATTTTCGGCTTTTATTTACCTCTTTAAATGGTTACTTTCTACCACTTTCCTCTGCAAGCCTTAAAGTCAGAAGAAACCATTTTCGGATTACCCGAAATTTGGGGCCTTTCGGTTCAGGTCTGTTTAGATAATTTTATTGAATCGAAACTGTATAGCAAGACACTTTTGCTCCGTAATATTTAAGCCCGGATCTGGCTTAAATTGTTTTGGAGAAGTTTAATACGTCTTCTCTGGACGTCGGTCAAGCAGGCAATAACAGGTATAAAAAAAGATTTCCGAAGGTGACACCCCAAAGTTGACGTTTGACAGAGGAGTCAACAGTGAAGTTCGCTTAAGTATAACATTTTCATTTATATACCTTGGTTCGCTGCAAGGATGTGTCGAAGAACTTGCCAACCTTTGCCTCATATCCTGAAAGTTTGTATTCGTTGTGGTATGTGTATTCAAATGGGACGGACGGCAAATAATTGATGTTTCTAAAGATAATAATTGTATGTCGTAACTGTTTGTCAGTAGGATGCTCCAAAAATCGTCGAAAATGTTAGGAGCCATCCATGAAATGAGTACAGTTACTGGAAACAAAAATTCGGAAGCAAAACGAAGCAATGCAAACGTAATAGGACAATTGCACGATGACGATATTTGACTACAACTACCAGAATTCATTTCGGTTTTGCTTTGTTATTTAAATTTGTCAATCCCGCTGAGGATTAACGAACAATAGCCTTAATTTGCACAAGAAAACAACAAACTCAAGGATTCTGGTAGTTGTAGTAAAATGACGTCATCATGCAATTGTCCTATTGGTTTAATAACGAACTAGAGGCGCGCGCCCACTTAATAAAATTGCCATCGCACCACAGGCAGCCCACACAATCTGTTTGTGTAGCCGATTGTTATTTTATAGTAAATGTACTGGATTTACCGTTTGCTTCACCTATAGCGATATATCGCTAACTATGTATATAAATCAATGATAAATAAACGTTGAATTACCTTG
>BOPM01001118.1:55013-72232 GCA_022179025.1 Porites australiensis | reverse complement strand
AAGGGTTGTTCCGGTATACTGGATTCCAGTATACCCACTTATTGGTCGATTATGGCACCTTCTGTTAACACGCTAGCAGAGGGAGAGAGACATCTGTTATCGAATTACAAGGACATCGAAGCTACTAAAAACAATGCAATCGAGCATTTCCTGTATGTGGAATCTTTTCGTGATGAGCAGAAGATTTGCTTGAATCTCGTTCGCCGAGGCCAGGACGTTTTCGGATTATTCCAACGGGCTCTGGCCAGGAGACCTTGATTTTTTAACTCTTTCCACCAATAATGAACGGACTCAAAGGAAAAGTTAGATTGCTAGCAAGCTCTTATATTTGGGCGAGCGAAGCAAGCCGCGCGAGAACGCCCCTCGTTTTCGCGTCTCCTCCCGCGTACCTCTCGCGCTTCCACTTTTCACGATATCCCCAAATGGAGAGCTTGCTCGCAGGCTAAGGAAACGTTGGCGCGTCAGTGTTTTTTGTGTGTTTGTTTCTTTTTGTTTTGTTTTTTTTTTTAATTCAATTCAATTCTTTATTTCACACAATATAAGATAGGGACGTCTTACCTAAGTTGGTGGATACTCTTGGCTTAAAATAATTCAGATTGCTGACAAATCTTGTATTATGATAGAAACTAGACTCTCGAGCTAAAGTAGTACAAGAAGGAAAATATCTGGAATGCTATCAGTTTCATTTCTCATTCTATGTGTAAGGCAACATATTTCTAACAAACAACTTCTGACCAATCACAACAAAGGCATTGTATTATTAATCCTATTAAGGAACTGGCGGCCGAAAAGGCAATGGAGTCCATGTTCAATTTTCGTTCGAGCAAGACACACTGGTTATAACTGAGAGTTGCAACGCTTATTCCTTGATCAGCTGATAGTCTATAAAGACTTTGTAAAAATATTCCGTGATTTCCGTTTGTCTTATCCACAGTAACCTTTTTTTTTTTTTTTTTTGTAAATAGTGTTACCAACTTTTCCGTAATTTCATTTTTTAAGTCCGTCTAGACTAAAGTTTTTTGCGATAGCTCAGCCATTTTTAAACTTCATTCGTTTTTCCTCAAACAGTGCAAAACATGTGCCAAGCTGATTTTGAACTGCAATTGTTCGTCTCGGTGATCCAGTAGAAAAGAATCGCCAAAGTGCAAATTAAAGAAATACCTAAAAGATTACCTTTCTGATACGATTTGAATATTCCCTGTTAAAAAGGATTGGCTTGTTTCCATTCGATTGTCACCACTCTTTTTGGTCAATTTACATAAGAATACCGTGTAGAATTTGGGGTGACTTGTGCAAGTTATTTTACCTACCTCTATCAACTGATCATGAGATGCGACCCATTTGTATTCACGTGATGAATGATTTTGGCTTTTCATGATGCTTTTGCCGAGCGTGCATATTTGCGTCTCGCGTGACTTTTGGCGGATTCTCTAATTTTAAGCTGCCCGTCGATAAAATTTTAAATCAAAATGGTTTTTGTAAGATACATTTATTGCTGTTTAATGTTCAGTGACGGATTTCGATTGGGACCTCCGAGTCCTTTCGCAGGATTGACCACTTGAGTCAGCCCAAATCGGCAAAAAGGGTGTACAATTTCCCGCCAATTTTTATGTTTTTACGTATCAGACAGTTTAAGAAAGCACGTTTGTTCGAGTGCTTGCGTGTCATCCATAGTAATGCTATTAGTCTGCTGTTTCATTTTAACAGCTGGTTTGCGCAAAAATTGAATTCCGCTACATGTTTTGCGCGTGTTTATAAGCAATTTTTACCGCGAAATCTAAAGATTACTTTTGCCTTGATCGAGTTCCACATGCGATGTTTTCTGCAAGATTTACCGCTAATGCATCAGTCAATTGCAGCTGCACACAGCCCCCCGCCCGGGGCTACTGCGGGGCATTTGCAAATTTTGCGCTGCCCGGGGGCCGGGCATTTGCCAATCTCGGCGCTTTTACCGAGCTTTTGACACTCAAGCGGTTACCTATCAGAATATAACTACACAGACGATATTACTGAAAAAAAGCAGATTGGCTCATCTGTCAAGGACAGGGGGTGGTAAAGGAATGTTGTCGATTGTTCGTTGCTTATCAAGCCAGAGTTACTTAGCAAAACTCGGGAGCTATCGACGTGAATCAACGTTTTTTGGATAGTGAATCGAATATCTGTTGATATTATCTGAAGAAAATTCTTTCATATTTATAACCTATTCATAACATATAGCTTTACACCGCTCTATTAATTGCAAAGTCAATAGTTTTATATCAATACTAAAACCATAAACTGGTGCATGTCGTCGCGGCGTGAAGTCTTCATTAAAATCCTAGTGCGCCGTTAGAATCCTAGCGCTATTACAAAGGAAAAAGTTACTTGAAACAAAAAATCACACATTAAAATGTTTGAAACGGCATTATTCGACTGTGCAATCAATGAAAAATGTTGTAGTGTTGTCGGAGGGCGGGGCATTTGCCCTGTTTTTTCGTCCCCACCCCACGGGATTTGACAGCTCAAGAGTCCCCATCCCCGGAAATTTGCCATCCGAGGCAAGAAAAAGGCTAATGACCGGGGGTGGTGGAAGGGGGGGGAAGGGGCTGGGCGCAACTGGAGTTGACTGATGCATAACTGCTGAAGATAAAATCTAGTCTGCGCATGTTTCTGCTTTATTTACCGTCTAAACAAGTCATGGAAAATCCCTTCATATTGATTCGGAAAGGGAATTAGCTAGATTAAACACAGTTCTAAAAGCACTGGTTGTTTACCATATACGTGGACAAACCGGTCGGGTCATAGAGTGGGTAAAGTTCAGGACTGGTGTATTTGGTCCCGGAATCGCGTTAACCATTTGCACAAATCAGTTCCATTTACCGGAAAACGGCCCTGAACGCGAGGTGGCCTCCTTCGTGTCTCGCTTCTTTTATTTCTTTAGCTAAGTGGACAGTGTCTTCTTTATATCCACTTCTCACCCCTTGGTTAAATTTTCCAAGCAGAAATTCCTTATTACCTTTTCTGTTATTCATATCGATTAATAGTGAGCTCTTAAGGCTCAACCCGGCTGTCTAACGTTACATATTTCTCTGAAGCCACTGTACTGGCTTCTGCTTTGGGGATCTGGGTTTACTTGTCCTCCGACCATCCATTTCAAATTTATTACAAAGTGCGACAAGTGTTATTACAAAGTGTGACAGCTTATTTTATTATGAAGCGCGTCAGTTAATACAAAGTGCGGTGATTATTACGAAGTGCGACAGAACAACATGAGAGTTTCTGGAATTTGGAATCAGTAGGCATCCATATCAGTAGCGAGGGTACTGAAGTCCTACATGACTATCAGGAGTTTTCTATCACTTTGATAGATAGGGGATACACTACCAAACTGGCATTGAAGACAGATCATCCACCCTTACCAAATAACTCAAGTAGTTGTCTTGTCGTTCTTGCTGTGTTTTTAGACAATAGCTCGCCGTGAAACGAGTAAAATGTTCTTCCTTTTACGTACTCACTACGAACACAACTAAATTGATAATTAAATTGATAAGTTCACAGAAGTTTTCTCTAAATTCACATTTGTTAAAATTTGTCTGATTATTAATGATTTCGTAATAATTTGTTGTCAAATCATACTGATGCGCATATGACACTTGATTGACCATTGTAATCATTGCATTATAGTCATTAGTGTTAATTGTAACTTTATCTTAAGGCTTGCAATATTGCGTCTACTTTTCACGATATCCCAAATGAAGAGCTTGCTCGGAGGCTAAGGAAAAGTTGACGCGTCAGTTTTTTTGGTGTATGTTTCTTTTTATTTTGTCTTTCTTTTCAATTCAATTCAATTCTTTATTTCACACTATAAGATATTTACACAAGTGTACGAAGGTAAGAACGTAAAGTAGCTGATAAATAATAATTAACTAAAAGACATTAGGTTCATTTGTGTACAGTGTCCAAAGTAGCAAGAGCTTTCTTGTTGGAAACCGTCATTTTCAAATAATCGGCAGCAGTAAAGAGAGGAATAAAATCTCAGATAATATCAGTGATAGAACATAAAAGCAAGGTCAGATTTGGTTGGTTAGAATATAGTACTTCCATTCTTTCTTAAACTTATGATATGGCAGACACTTGAGACCAGGCGGTACAGTCTCCCAGATTTTTGGAGGGGATAATTTAAAGGACGTCGTACCTAAGTTGGTGGATACTCTTGGCTTAAAATAATTCAGATTACTGACAAATCTTGTATTATGATTGTGTATACGCGATGCTGGAGTCAGGACATCAAGGAAAATATCCGAAATGCTATCAGTTTCATTTCTCATTCTATGTATAGGGCAACATATTTCTAATAAACAACTTCTGACCAATCACAACAAAGGCATTGTATTATTAATCGGATTAAGGAATTGGCGACCGAGAAGGCAATGAAGTCCAGACGGATTACGGACTCTCCTGTAGTAAACAATCCCTCCGTCAGCCCAGAAACGGAGTAACCGATTGGTCAATTTTACAGCCGTTGTCAGATCATTGATTAGTCTGTGGTGGAGATGGATAGAAGCGACAAAACTTGAGAAGAGACTCTTACTAAGATAAAAACACTAAGCTACCTTAAGTTCAAAAGAGAATATAAGCAAATTCTAGTTAACTCTCAAAGGTAACAATTGTAATATGACTGTCTCACATAACCTGACTGCAAGCATAATCGTCCATAGTTGTCATGGCACCAAGCGCACATTTATTGTGTATTTCCAATCATAATATAGCTGTGGTTAGCTCCCCTGGGTCTCTGGGGATGTCTTGGACATGGGTTAAAAAAAGAAAAAAAAACGTCACCGGAAACGTGGAAGGAAGAACGGAAATGTGATAACAGAAATGTGACAGAAACGTGATCGTTCGCCTTCCGACGCAGAAACCTTTCGCGTCCATGGAAAACTTACATAGCCTGTTTCAGGCGCTCCGATAGTGCAGTGCGGCGCGAAGGAAGAGAGCGAGGAAAAATAAGTTGGAAAAGAGGGAGAGGGAGAGGGGAAGGGACGCCTGTGAAATTTGTTTTGAAAAGGTCATTCCGTCCACTTTGTCGACCAGTAGTCCGAACGTAGTTTCCGCTATTAAAAGTTGTCAATCACGCTTGCACTGGAAAATGCCAGATCGTGTACCTGAGCGGACCTGAACCCACGTTATTATTTTTCTGATTGTGCTCTACACATGTTCCATTTTGACAGCTGTCAATTGACCTTGATTTGGTTTGCTCATATGACTTTAAATTACTGTCCGGCGTCGTTTCGTTTTTATGTTGAATCGATAAGTGTGACATATTATATCAGCTTATATGTTTCGGCAAAACGACTGGTCTTTCATCTAACCCGCGAGATGGACATATAATAATTGTCAGCGGATGTCTGATTTTGACAGCTGTTAATCTAATCATACTCATACGGATGGCTCACATAAATGAAAGGCTAGTCAAGGTGTGCAAGATCTATTCTGACATTTGACATCTGCTTACAAGAAGTGTGTGTACGGGTGGGCGTACGCTACGTCATAACCAAATTTTCTCGCATGGATAGTTTACCAAATTTTGTTACCCATGGTGCTCCGCTACGAGCGCTTCGCGCACGAGAGCTCCGCTATCAATTATTTTTAAGCTGTATTTGTTAACAGGCTGAAAAAAAATCAAGTGTAAAAGATCTATTGTATTTTTTTTTTCAGATCTCTCGCCGGAAACGGAATCAAGGAAATCCCTGAAAGAGCCTTCGAGCATGCGCCAAGTCTTAGAGTAATGTACGTAACAACTGAATCATAAGCATCATTCATCTTGTTGGTACCTTTCTATTGTTAACATTTGTTCTCAATTTACTGATTACTTTACTTGTCATTCTTCACCTAAAACCCAGGTTTTTGTTCTCTTTTAGCTTGCTTCAATATAACAACCTAACGAGAATCCCTCATCAAGCATTCAAGAATCAAAACTTTCTTCAAGTAATGTAAGTGCGAAAATGACTGCCTTTGGTAGTTGTCACTATTCGCTGTACCTTTTGTACAGTAACATGGGAGGACCATAGGTTTAAGGTTATTTTATCTTATTAGAAGGAACCTCTTTCAATGCCCTAAAGTTTTTCAGAATCAAAATATTTCATATTCTCTCGTGATATGGAAGCAGCTTGTGCTACCCCGCACAAGCAAACGCTGATACGCTATATAGATTGAGTGCAAAGAGGAGCGCTTAAAATACGTAAGACGAACCAAATTCGATTTCGACAGTGCAATAGAATACGACAAATTCATATATTTAATTATTATACACTGTACTCACTATCTATCTTGTCATTGGCCAAGAGCCTACAGCTAATTTTGCAAATCAGCGCAACCTACAGATTAGTCAGTTATCTAATATGTAGGTTGCGCGCGCAATGCATGATTTCCAATAGCAATATCAATTCGGGTTCCTTGTGACGGTGTGTTTGTCGTTATTTTCTTCGAAACAATGTATAATAAAACAATTATTACATTCGGTTTTCGTGATAACCTTAATAATCAAGGTCTCGGCTCGGCTGATAACACTTACCTCGACCTTAATTATTCCGGATATCACAAAAACCTTATCCAGTAGTTTATTATAATTCAAATTAACAAGCATTGGCTAGACATTTTTTAAAGCACCATACTATTGTTTATAAATTTCAATCAACTTTTCAAGGCGCATTCAAAAACTTATAATAAAAACAGTAAATAACCTTTAAACCAATGACTTTAAGCTATTACAAATCCACAAATTTGTCTACCAGACATTAGGAGACCTCTACTTACCAATGGAGGGAGCGGAGAGGGGAGGGTTATTTAAGAAAAAGTTATCTCGCAAACAAGCCTAAAAACTCATTCATTGAGCTAGATGAAAAGATCGAGAGTTAGAGATGCAAGTAAATTCTAAGGATGTGTTGATAATTTTTAATTTGCCAACCAGAGATGGTCAATTATTTTCCAGTTTACACCATTTGTTGTTAAAATCCATCGTGAAAGTGATGACTATAAAGTTCAACCCTTAGTTCGCTAATGTAAGATCAATGGAAATAACGTATAACAGTAGGCGTTGCTGATAAGATCAATGAAACGAAGAAGCGAAAACAACCACACGCGTTTGGTGTCTGATAACATTTTCCATTTTCGGCGTTTCCTTAGGAAGCATACCGTATTTATTCGATTAAACGCCGCCCTCGAATAAACGCCGCATTTTAGAGCAGAAAATTTATGTATTGCAGCAGTATTAACATGCAAATTATGAAACTGAGAACAATATAGAAAATGACTTTTCAGACAAGCACTAAAACATGTTTCTGTTTGAATGTTCAGTCACCATCAAGAAATAAACTGGAATTGAAATAAACGCCGCCCTCGAATAAGAGCCGCACTCGAATCACAAAGAATTCTACTAATTAATATTAAAAAATGATCAATGCTCAGCCACTCACGCTTCGATCCAGTCGTCTTTTCCCGGGGAGGTGAATCTAAATATTTTTATGATTAATTACTACACCTTATTTCAAAATGTTGGAAATATTAGGGCATGTTTACAGGGAGATGGGGGACTTCGGTAGGTGAGGTAACCCGCTTAGGTGGGATAACCCCCATGTCCATTTAATGTCCACAGTGACATAATTTCCTATTTAAAAAGGTTATTTCTTCGATTGAGCTTTGATATAAATACCTGAAAAGTCTCTAAAAAACCTGTTTCGTCAGTTCTGATTCCGACCCGAGAGAGCACGGCGCCCACGAATAAAAGTCCTTAAAGCAAAGTTAAAGCAAAAAATATTTCTTGCAGTGCCCGCTAATTCACTCTATGTACGCGCATGGCAAGGAACGCTTTCCCTTAGCAACGCGAAAGACAGGTCAGAGGGCCCTTAAATGAAAGTCTCGAAGTTAAGGATTGAATTCAAATTGGGAGTTCGTTAAAAAGCTCTGCTTTC
This sequence comes from Porites australiensis, assembly GCA_022179025.1. Classification (NCBI taxonomy): domain Eukaryota; kingdom Metazoa; phylum Cnidaria; class Anthozoa; order Scleractinia; family Poritidae; genus Porites; species Porites australiensis. Next base: position 64,286 of record BOPM01001118.1, on the reverse strand, counting down.
TGATAGTAAAAACTCTGTTTCCCAAATTTGAAGTTGGAAATTTTACTTGAAAACCATTGTTTTTTGTACACAAAATGAAGACATTTTGAAGACATTCAAAGACCAGTTACATGCCCGCTTTTGAGCTTAATTGTGACTGTCTCGTATTGATGGAACTTTCTGACCCTTGCTCCCAATGACTCTTAACCGTCTTTGTTCAATATTTTTTTATGGGACTTTCCCGGGTGTCTGACCTGTCCAACCGAGACCAAGTGACCCGCAGGATGTGAAAGGTAGTAAAATCATGGTGATATAGATTGTTTCAGCGCATTTTTAATCGACAGACGGGCGAATTGACCTTAAAAGGTTAACTCTGCTTGCTGCTTTCTTGTAAGTTCTATCAAAATATGATGTAAGGTTCAGGTTGATTTTGGTCTAGGTCAACGCCCAGATGCTTGTACGAAAACTCCCTTTAACAGAGATGTTTAGTGCCTTTTTCTTGAAGGTTGATTTTTTTTAGTTCCAGTCTTGCCATTTTTTCACGTTGATGATATGATCAGTTTACTATCTTCGAACCAAATTGCCAAGATGATTTTAATTTCCAATATGATTCCGTATCAATGTCCTGTTCAAGGGAGACTGAAGTGTCAGTGTTCCCAAGGAAAAGTTGACACTAGACGAAAAGGTGTTATTATCAGGAGGAGCGGATATAACAAGAATAGCGAAGGGTAAATGGTTAATGAAAATAAAAAATAAAAGGGGGCGTACAATGCTTCCTTCAGGGACCCAGTGTGTAACACTAACTAAAGTCGAGTTGGTGCCGTTTATGCGGACATACTGTTTTTGATAAGCAAAATTTTCTAAACAGTTGTAAGTTAAAATCATCGATTTAATATGCCTTCAGTTTAGCAAGAAGAAGGTCATTCCTTATTAAAGTTAACGCACTTAAGATCAGCCACATTATTGTTGTCAATATCAAATAAACAAATAAATAATAAATAATAAATAAATGTCTTTATTTCGCCCGTTAAAATACATAACAAACGTTACAGAGAGTAAAAGTATACAAATCATGAAAATCGCACAGATCATTTACAATTATTAAATAAAACCTGATAAAACATTGGATATCTAAATTGTTAAATTGCCAAGTTGTATTGAAACCTTATCCTATTAAAGTAGCAGTTCTTAAAACGTTCTGTATTAATCCGTGGTAATTGACTTGTTTGCGATCTTAACTTCTTGGATGACTCTTTGACTTTCGGCAAAAGGGCATATAATAGATGGTTAACATTGTTCTTAATTTTGGTGAACAACCTGCGGTCACACTTCTCTAAAAGGTCATAGATGTTAATTAACTCAGAAGTGTAACGTCGCTTATTGCACCTTTTTAAAAAACATTGTATGGTGAAACTGTTTCTATTTTGAATCGGATCAATGCAGTTTCGGTCGGTTGAATTCTCTTTTTCGAAAACCGGACTACAATCCATACAGCAGATTATTAATATATATCTAGAAAGGTACGAGTACACTGAGTTATAGATATGCCTCTCCTCTTAGATAGAATCAGAAGAACCAAAATTGGACGATAATAAGAAAATCGGTGAATGTCGAAAAACTATGTTATCCGTTCTTACGCTGACAACCTCTTAAAATTCCGCGTGGAATTTTGCACGCCAGGCAAAGTGAAATGCAAACGTTCTAAACCATAGGGATTTTTTGCAATTTTTGTTCGCCGCTATCACCCTTCCTTTAAATAACAATATTTGTTTGTCTGTTTGTTTTTTCAGAATGCTTTCAGATAATCCAGTGGAGATTATTGGATCAGATGCATTTCCAGTTCCAAGAAATGACCTATTAGTGTAGGTTTTCAATGTACTGTAATAAAGTAAAACGATTTTTTCCTTTCCTTTCTTTTTTGCTTGACTTTTTTTTTGTAATGTGTGATTTCTGGAATAAATCCTTGGTTTTCAATATTATCTTTAAAGATTCTAGAATATGCTCCTTTTTTTCCAGAACGCTTTTATTGACTCAATAATTGAGCAATCAGCTCTAAAAAATCGAAAGCTTTTTCTACTTCAACTGCTGCACATCAGTTTAGATGCAAACCTGCTATCTTTGCATGTAACCTACATTCTTTCGCTTTATATTTCGCATCGTTTTTCTTATGTGTGTTATTTTTTATGTCCTGAATAATGTGGCGTTCAATGACGTCACAAATCATAACGATTACCACAAAATCCGACAACGTGATTGTTGAGGATTGATCAAGGTTTATTTACTTTTTTCACGAAAGAAGTGTAGAACGAAAAAAGAGACCGTTGAGTGTTTCTTCCTATTTCTTGAGTGCTGTAGCCTCTTTCTAAGCAGCACAGAGCACAGTCAAGGCTTCTTTATTTGTTTTACGATAAAGAATCCGTTAAATTCCCCTCGCATTGCTTTCTATTTTCCAAAACAAACTTTATTTTCACAGCGAACCAAATTGTCGTCAGCATGTTATAGTCTTAAAACACACGCTTAAATTAGCCAATCACAGTCCTTTTTAGAATGGCGAATTCTCGGATTTGATTGTTTGAATAAGACAAAAGCTGTCAAAGCATCAAAGCTATCACAAAGTGAAACGAGCGAAACGTTCAGTGATTTGAATACATAAGAAATGTACTTTTTACGTCCAAAATTCAGTTTCTAAAGGTAAAAAGTGCTTTCAACCCTGCTGAATTGCGGTTCGCTAATGGACGTCATTAAACATGTCAATTTGAAAGCAACCTGCTTTAGCCTCATATCGAGAAGTGCCCATGAAAACTGAACCTGAGTAGTAAAGGTCGTCTAACGGGTCACCATTATTACGCATTTTTTTTCTATTGTGTTGTCTGATTGCTGATTGCCTGGACATTTCGTGACTTAGTACTATCATGTCTAGGTAAACCAACGAATCGGAAATATCCAAAAGCGAGGCTCGGGTGTTCGGAGATAGGTTCGGAAAGGTTCGGAAATATGTTAATGAGTAAAGATGGCGGTGATATAAAATTATTCAAGGTGTGGTCGATCCAAGATGGTGGACGAGACATTTCATGAATTTCTGTCAAAGAGTATTAAGTGAAATTAAATATGTGGTTGTAAGAGATGAATCCAAGTTATTGTGGGAGAGAGTTATTGTCCATTCATTACGCATGCAAAGTGCGCAGAACGCATGTGCGGTCAAGAAAAAAGTTTTAAAACGTAGCGGAAAGTGAAATAACAAATATTGAAAGGTTTTAGAGCGCATGCGCAGTAGAAATAAAGCGTTCATAAAGCGGAAACAAATCTTTAAAGATGAAATGCCTGGAACTGTTGTTCCAGTGTTTGTGTACAAACAGTTGCTATCTTAGGAAGACTTCGATTAGTTTAACTTAGATTAAGTTTCATTGAGTTCAAGTAAAGCATCAGGATAGTCATAAATGTTCCTCGTGCCCACAATGGCAGTTCTTGGTAGAAAGGTGGGCAAAGCAAATTGTTCTTCGGGCATTTGATCACAGGCGTAGAATAATTCTTGATCTTGTCTATACCAGAACCAAATCTTTTTGTCTAGATCAAAGACATAAAGAATCTCGTTTAGCGGTTTCGCCATTTCCACGGCCCATCCAGTTCCTCCAAAGCACATGTTACTTTCGGACTGAAAATTTGTAAATGCCAGCACCATGTCTGCGTTTTTCACCACATGATAGTTTCGGTGAATACACTGTAAACTGATAGGACTTTGAACAGTTTGTTTTTTGAGGCGAGCAGCCACTTGATTTCGGATCGGAATTGCTTCAGCGAGTTGAGTGATTGTTAATGGAGGGACTGTTTTGCTTCGTGGATGACAAGGTGGAATAAGGACTTGTACAGCGTAACCACTATCTCTTGCTAACTTTTGAGCTTCCAAATCTACACCAAGTGCGCCACCAGTGACAATCGTAAACGGATGCTTGCTCAACAACTTGCTATGTCTGTCTTGATCAAGCGTCGTTGCAATATATATATATATATAGAGGACTATGACGTCATTGCCGGAACATGTTCATTTCCCTTGAGACAAACTTTTTGGAAAATTTGATAATAAACAATGGAGCGTTGTGACAATTCGTCAAAAATAGTTTTATTCAGTGCATAGATTTTATAATTCAGTTGCCCATGGTCATATCATAATGAGAAAGGCCTTCTATTAGTAGAGCTTGAATAAACTCCTCCTAAGATGAAAACTCTGAGGGACAATGCTTCTTTGGTGTCCACAACGCCGGATAAATTAAAGTTCGTTATTCCTTGTAGAAGGATCTCTCCCACTGATAATTGTAATTGTCAACGTTGCCAACAAGAAAATGCGTCAAGCTTTGAAAAAAAAAGGAGGCAACGTAAATTTTCGCACTTCCATTTACGCTTATCCTTCTTCTCCTTTTTTTTCTATCTTGAAATGTTTTTCATTGGATTTATTTTCGTGCTTCCCACACTCTAAAATGTTAAATTATTTGTTTAGGCGAAAACTTTTCCTTGAAAACTAGGCACGTACGGTACTACCACATCAAAACGGTGGAAATGCGGTGATCTATCCATAGTCAACGTTTCTTCATTTTTCTTTAAGATTCATAATACGAACAAATATGAAGAAAGTTAGCCTGCGATCTTTCCACGGCATTAAGGACACCTTCACGACTAAAATGTAAGTACGCCTCATGTGTCAATTATACTTGTAGTTGCATATCAAAACAATCAGTCTTAGATTCAAAATTGAAAACAAAAATGAAACAAGAAGGAAAAAAGCGCCTGGTAGTACAGTTTCGTCTTGCCTTTTCCGCGATCTCGGTTAGTCGAAACGAGCAAAAAGAAAGTCGAAACTGGATCACAAACGTGGACATTGAGGGCTAGAAAGGAACGGCGGCAAGATAAATCTTTTCTTTATTCGTCATAACTAAATGGAGGGTGGAAATCAATTCAAATATCTCGTTTAGTTTTGTCACAAAATGTGATGAGTCAAGAACCACAATGGGAATTGAGTTTAACGCTGCGATGAAGCAAATATTTGCTTAAGTACATTTCCTAATTCTTTTATTGCTCAGAGGGAGAAGGTTAGATAACGGCTGCTCTTTTGTTAAAAAAGGAGGATACTATCAAACTAAATGGTGGAAAAGAGGTTAACCGTTTAACTTCCTGTACAAAAGAGAATCCCTATGGTCTTCCTGCTATATACCTAGTGGACTTACCTACGCAAACTGTTGATTTCCCCCACTTCATCGATGGTCCACAGGGACAATACATGTGCGGTGTAATTTTGCCCTGTATCTTTTCCCTATTCCTCGCTTTTTGACCGTTTTCTATCGTCACATACAGTTCAATTCAATAGTTTTTTTACAAAATTGCTTTAAAAGTGTCCGTGTCTGTCTGCAAAATTCGCCTTTTCCCTAAATATTGTATATAAGGGTCCAGATTGAAGAGGGAATTTAGAATATTATAGGATTCGCGGATTCACAAACAGAAAAGAAACCTGTAAAAGCTTCTAACCCTTCCTTCAGGACCCGATTGTTTCATATGCAGATTTCTTTCCGTTTGCAAACTTAGCGATTCTTATCACCTCACTACCGCTCTTTTTCAATAGAAGTTTGGAAGAAGGAAAAATTGTAACTATGAAATTCTGGGATGCAGGACACACCTACACAGTTCGTCTGTGAGTTGATTAGTATGATAACAAAGATTTCAGAAATATGAATATTATGTGCAGCTATTTTTGTCTTCACCATTAGCCCCTACTGGATAGCGATTACTTATTTTTTTTTCTTATTTTTTACTTTAGCGGCATAGGACATGATGATTCTGAATATATCGACATCTCTCCTTTCAACTTTTCTTCGATGGCATACCAACTACTACAAGCTTTCAAACAATCTGGGTTTGCCAATCAAAGTCTTGGAAAATACAAATTACTACCATGTTCACTGGGCTGGTTCGTTAATGCCTCCTCTGAAGCCAACGAATGCGTAGAATGTCCAGCAGGTAAATTACTTCTTAGTCTAACTGACAATACATCTTTAAATCGAGGAGACTGCCTTTGATATGGACATTTTGCTCTCATTGTTTAACGTGAACTTTATAGAGTATCAGACGAAGTTCGTTCTTAATAGAATACTTAAAGCAGAGAGATCTTTCGGATGTCTATTTTTTTTTTAACTAAAGAACAGTCCTCGCCATTTTTTTGGTCTGATTGGAAAGCAAGTATCACGAAAGAAATCCAATTCCGATGGTCTAATATTGCCGATGTTGATCCACTGAGATAGGATAAACATAATGTTTAGTAAATACAGTAACAGTTTCAGCTATTGGAACTGCTTTTTATCCCCGATAATTGAGGCTGCCACCTTTTTAAATTACCTGTCCCCTATTAGTAGAGGGCCTGCCCCTCGGCTAGTTTTTCTTTCTTGACACATAAATAAAGTTTCTATCTATCTATCTATCTATCTATCTGACTTAACTGTTGACTGCAAGTTACAAAATGAATCTATCATCTTGCTCAAATCCCCAACTAATATGAAGCAAATGTTTAATTGTTTTGATTTTATCATGTAAGTAGGCTTCAGTAGCCTAAGCTAATGTGCGTTATGTCGGTAGGTTTTTTTAATCTGCTTGTCTTGCTAAAAACAAAACAACTTCTAGGACCAGGTTTAATTACGTTGCAACTTGTCTAAGCTTGTCTATTCACTGATAATCTATAAACCTTACTAAAATAGGAGAGCTTACCTTTCAAGAACCTTGTTTAAATTGTATTCCTTCATTTTTAACCTTGTTTTGTAGGCGAAAAAGTGCCCCTTCCTAAAGAAGAAGACAAACTAACGCTATCGCTAAAAATACTTTGCATAATTTTAGCACCTCTTCAGCCTAACAGATTAACGTGATGAAATGTCATTTATGACCTTATGACGTTATCGGTGTAAAAGTTGACATTTTCCACCATCATTATTTGTTACAACAACAACAATGACAACAACTTTATTTTGTACTCCACATTGATATATATTATATAAAAAAATACTATTAAATAGAGACAGAGAGTGCAGGCTGCCCATATAATAACCATTAAGGTCTAAAAAGACAGGGCAGCCTTACATAGGTTAATATATACAATTAGCCAGGGCTAAAAGCGAAGCTGTCGATAATATTTATAGTTTGTTCAAACAAAATATAAAATTGTGTAATGCTAAGCGGTGAAGGCAACGCCGGAGAACGGTGAAACGCAACCATAGGTCTAATTAGCAAAAAAGCAACTTTGCACGTGCAGCACACGTTTTTTGTACATTTCTTTGCCGTTGTTTTGCACGACTACAACGTGAAACTTCCAGAAACTTCTTAGTTACACGTTTTAGGGAGGAAATGTCGTACGTTTTCTCGTTCACTTTTTATTCACTACCGCTCATTTTCATCTTGCATTAGTGGCCGCTAGCATTTCTCATTTTGTCACCGCCGTTACAAAATTTTCATGTGGTTCTTCCAACAAAAAATGTCTCCTTTGTTTTTTCTCTGTCGCCCTTTTTCTCGTTGAGCTTCGCTAGCCTGCCGCCCACTTTCTCTTTTTCTCTGTGTTTCCCTTGCTCTATACTCCAAATTTGCGGACATGACAATTAATCTAAGGTTAATACTTTAGAAAAAACGGATACAGACTCAATTTCCGCTTTCCATTTTGCTCTTCATTGACTCTTTAGTTGTCTCTGCGTTACAAGACGCCGGTAGCTATGCGATTTCCCGTCAAAATAACCTCGAGTTGCAATTGGGTTGCCATGCCTGTTGATTCAGTTATTTTACATTGGTATGCCTGTGGTGCAGACGGACGGTCGGGTGGTCGGTCGTTGTACGGTCACGTGATTACCAAATTTTCTCGTATGGGTAGTTTACCACATTTTCTTCCCCATGGTGCTCCGCTATTAATAATAAATGATTTTATTAAGGGTCAAGTCTCATTAGAGTGGACACCCTCGGGACCACGAGTCAGTGGAGCAGGGAGGAATTTCTTTAAAAACTTTGGTTCATACATTAACGTCTTAAGAATTAGATTTGGTTTAGAAACAACTTTAGCGGACAAAATATTTGGATGGACTGGACGAACTTATTAATGGTAGCAAGACTAGTCAACTGGCCTAAAGAGGTGGAGAAGATAGAATTTCAATTGATAGGCCGCAACAGAAGAAAAGCGATAACCTGAAGAAAGAGAAATTAGATGTTTTAAAAGAGAGAAACCAATGTTACCGCTATTAAATATTGAAAGGTCCCGTTCGTTTTCCATCAAAATGAGAGTTACAACAGTGAAAATCTGCTGTCAGGTTGGATAAAAAGTGTTTCTGAATCCTTCAATTGTTTTAGTCCGTAAATGCCTGTAATCTTTGCCGGGGATTTCGGTATATACAAGAGAGATGTTACTAACAGCGAGGCTGCCTCAAGGCCAGAGAATTGACTTTATTTCTAAGAATTGTACCAGTGAAATGCCGTTTTTCCTTCTGATTAAAAGAATTGTGAAATTAAGGATTAAAACATCACAAGACGGCCATTTTGAATTTCAACGCTGTGTTATTCCAAATCCCGAGCCTATAGTTGCCTTGTTAACAATAACGTCAGCAAAGATATAGTAAGGTTTTCATTTTCTTAAAGACAAACAAACAAAAAAACGAATGTACAAAAAACAACAAAAAAACAAAAACAGACTTACGATTGATAATGCGCCTACCTGCCTACTTGTTTTAAAATCCAGTTCTAAGATGTCAAATACAAAAAGTATATTTTCTTGTGTGAAAAGGGAAACAAGGCAGATGAAAACACTAGCGAAATATATTCGTATTATTATTATTATTATTATTATTATTATTATTATTATAACTTGTTTACACACATTGTCCATTTCGTTGGACTGTCGTCATTGTCAAGTTTAAGCTGGTTGTCGAATTTCTTTTTCTTTTTGCCGCCCTACGTGGCTAGCTAAGTAAAGAAAGGAGATTTATTTAGCCTTGAACATGGAGTTATATTTGAGCTTTACACAAAGTTATTAAGTTTTTCGTCTACACAAGGTAGTGAAATAGACGGATTCGTTTTCGAACAGATTCAGGGTTTCAAGGCCTCAGCGACACCTGCACCCATTGCAACCCTTATACTTTTTCCTTTTGGGTGCGTGAAGTTGACACGTAAGACAGAAGCTGATGTTTAGTAGATACATTTTATTACTGGACACAATACTTTTCTTTATGACTCAGTAAATAGACCTAAACTCCTGTGAAAAAGAAAACAAAAACTATACATCTCAAAAGG
>BOPM01001118.1:19004-34667 GCA_022179025.1 Porites australiensis | reverse complement strand
ATTGTCTAAACATTCGCATAATTATGTATAATTATGAAAAATTGTAGCTGGATTGTCGCTTGATATTCAGCGGATCGCATCCCTGGCATTCTTTAGTGTAGTTCAAACATTTCGATAAGCTTAATCTTTATCTTAAACAGCAAAATTGCCCTTGTCTTCGAAACTGAAATGCTAAATTGTGCTGCGAATGAAGGATCATTGCGGAGAGTCGGTAGGTTTTTCATTTGGAGCCGCTTTGTGGTTTCGGCGGCCGGTGATTTTGTTTACGCGAAGTTTTCTGAGTTCAATATTATAATTTGACCTTCTTGCCATTTTTACCGTCAAGTGTAATGATTCTGTTACCTTTTCTTTCTTGTTTCCTTGTTTGTTTCTTCCTTAAGGACCAAATAGCTTCTTTTCAATTAAAGCAAATCATTCTGTTTTTGAAGTAAGTGTTCCGTGTGTGTGTTTATTTCATTGCGTGATTGCGACCGAGTTTGATTCAGATAAAAGAATTCAGTACAACCGGTTCAGAGTTGTACTGCATGCAGTTGATAGTTTGAACGTTAAACATGAATTACGGTCGAAAAAAATAAAGCAATTCTGTATCATGCAGACATTTCCAAACGATATTTCTCGGTTTGCCACTCGAAAATCGTGTTTTACTTTTTGCATGAATTAAAGCAAAGGTCAAGGCGTAGTGACGTCACTGGACGGCATTAACGGTCGGTCGATTCAGACGTTACTGAGGGAGTAATAACGACTCGAAGTAATCGGATGAAATTCAGGCTACCTTCTTTAGTAATATCCTATAACATATGTTATTTAATGGACGCACGCTACTTGACTAAGCATGGTTTTTTAATTCATTAGTCCCCCTCCCTTACTTACGTTGTCAAAACAAATTCAACAAAAAACAACAGTTTCCCACTCATTTAAGTCAGGAGCCATTTCCTCCCGAGCTTCTTGAATCTTCTTAACAAGAGAAAGTAATACACTAAAGAGGCATAACTTCTTGCTTTGTTCTAATTTGAAAACGAGATAGCCACGCATTGGCAATGTTTAATTTTCGTACCAAAGACAAGGGCTAAAAAGTTTACAACTTACTGTGAAGATCTAGAATAAAATGGCGTTCTATTGATAGTAGTATTTGCCTAATGTTGAATTTCAGGCTTCTCTGATACCAAATCGTAAAAACCAACATTGGGAGGCAAGAAAACGTCACAACCGTCCCAACTAATGTGACGAGCATTGTAGCTTTGCTTAAAGAAACTAGTGCTTTGAGAAGCCGAAGTCATGCAGCTATCCTTGAATTGCGCTGAGCTATTTACTGTTTTGTTTTAAACTTTTTACTTGAAGAATGCCAACTTTGAGAACAGGTTGATGTTAAGTATTGTGCAAAAGAAATGAAAGCGGATGTCGCCGAAATCTGCGAATTGCGGCGAACAAATTGTGAGCTTTTCATTCAGACGAAAAAGCGGCTAAATCGAGGCTAAATCTTGATGCATCTATTGTTCAAACGTTGACGAAATTTCGCAAGCTTGATGATGAGCCGAAACGACATTTCGGGCGGTGAGGGTAAAAGGCGGAATGAGTTTGCGGAATGGCATGTGGCATGGCTTGCGGAATGACATAATTACGCGGAATGTAAAATCTGGAAAATGGCGCAAAGAAATAAATTAAACTGAAAAGCATGTGAGCGGCTTTGCTGCGCCCTTTCTTGGCGCCAATTTGAGTGAGCAACTGCTTTACTGGTCCATTTATTACTGCTGGCTCAAACCAACAAGGTAGAACAGAAAGTAGCGGTAAGCTTTACTGCATTCGTGTCTATGTAATACTTAATTAATACTTAATTTGTTTTTGGTGTTTTTGGTAATACTTTCTCTCCTTCTGCTCATCATTGTAATATAGTCAAATGTAAAAACGCTAGAGCGAAAAGAACGCTTGTTGAACGTGAAGTCGGGCTAGCTACAATTCTAGGGATTATTTATTAATACGGGGGACGAATCAGATCATATTTGAGACTAAATGAACGCCCCGAGTCAAACATTAATCTGTAATCCAGAAATCGAGTGAAGCAAACTGCTCTCTGTCTCCTTTCGGCTTTTCCGCCTGTCTTCGCACCTTCTTTGTTTGTGTGAGTGTGTGCGTTTGATCGTGAAAAAATGGTAATGTGGTAGGAAGGGGAAAAAAAGACACACACTAACTCAATTTCCAGGACTGGAACTCGCCCTTCTCCGCCAGCTGTTGGCTTCGCGTGCCGGAAACTTAACCACGCAGCCAAGCAAACAAAATGCAAGATCCGTTTCATCTCTGAATATTATGTTACGATAACGTAATCCACCGCCTGAATAAGAAACACTTCTCACGCGGTTTTAAATACAAATACCCGGATACAAATATAGGTAAAGGGAAACTGTTAAGTTAATCGTGCAAACATCTTTTGCAGAAAAATTTAAGTAGAAGGAAGCGTGACTTTCCGAAACATCTTTTCTTCAATGGCCGACTTTAGTGATGTAGTATCGGTGCTGCCATGTAGCCCGACTAATAAAGGCAAGGATTATCTTTGTGGCTGTGGGGGAAAGGCTAATCGACAATGAGCCTTCGACGCTTTTTGGTTGTTATCGTATGTCGAGCCCGCGCCATTAAAACAGCGGCTGGGTTTGCAAATTGATTGGCACCAAAAAAGGCGCACTTTTCAGTTTAATTTTTATTTCTTTGGCTCATTCTGCGTTTATTTATACATTCCGCATAATTATGTCATTCCGTAAGCCCATGCCACATGCCATTCCGCAAACTCATTCCTCCTTTTACCCTCACCGAATTTCGTATTCACACTAAAGACGGATTTTCAGTCTAAGACGGGTTATCCGTTGGATAATTCGCGTCAGACGGATAATGCATCTTAATTTGAAAATGGAAGGGTCTCAATTTTAGATGGACAATCCGCCTGACTTTATCTATCTGTTTTCCTTCAATTTTGATGAATTTTGAAGAGACGGATAATCCGTCTCTTGTGAAAACGACCATTTACCACAAATGCTCTCACGTGCGCATTTGAAATGTTCCGCGTCACATTAGTAAGTTGCTTAACAAGTAATTATCGAAAAGTTAGCTTTCTCGTTTGGGATTTTTTGTAATGACTTAAAACTTTGCTGCCTGTGTGAGGCAATTGAGTCATAACACTCGTAGCAACACAAACCATGACAAACGGCAAGCATAAATTATAATATTTGAAGTTCTTCAGTTGGCAAACGATTAGGCTTATTTTCCCAGTAGGAAACTTTCTATTGCCACAAAAAGCGAGAAGACTCTTAGTCTGTCAAGTTCCGTGAATAAAAAACACAACCAAACACTGTCCAAGTGAAGGGAAAGAGAAATATGCTGCAAAAATACATACATACATACATACATACATACATACATACATACATACATACATACTTAAGGCGGTGGCTTTTGCTAGGAACAATTGCACGTTTGTAACGTTCCGCGTCAAGTCAATCTAATGTTCTTGCTTCTTAGAGTGTATACAGACAAGAATAACTTAAAACGGCTTTAAATTTTGTCTTTGAGAGCCAAATTATATACCCGGCATAAGTAAACGATGCGCTCTTGAATTACATGAAAAGTCTGCTTTTTATTTGTGGTCTTTATTTGACAGACTGTGACTAAGTCCTTTTTTAGGCATGCCTTAAAAAAAGAAAACACAGCAACAAAGAAAGAACTTGGTTGGCGGAAAAACCATTTAACCTTATTTTAATTATTTATGCAACCATCTCCCACCTATTACAGGTTAGTTTATTAATTGTTTGTAACAATGGTTTCGATTTCTTTTGTTTGACAGGTACTGATTTAAAAGCATTTGCAGGATTTCTCGCCTGTAAATGTTTGGATAATTACTACCGAACGAATTTGCTTGGGAATTGTACACCATGTGTGAAGAAAGAGGGACTAAAATGTCACGATGACCTTGCGAATCTTAGAGCTGGCTTTTGGTGGAAGTGGAAACGTAAGACAGACTTAGAACTGTACAGAAACTTCAGCAAAATCGTAAACAATTCCTCCTTTACTCCTGAATTACTCAAAGCAAATGATTCCGGCGTTGAGTACCCGTATACCATACCTGAACCGTACAAATGTCCCAGGGCAGAAGCTTGTAAGGGTGGTTTGGATTCTTCATGTGAGGCTGGTTATGAAGGACCGCTATGTACAGTTTGCGGTGATCGATATTACAAAACACTGAAGACGTGTAAGCTGTGCCCAACAAAGGGGTGGATCATCGGAGAGCTTGTAATTATTGTTGTATTAGTTATGTTACTGGTTATACTTGTGGTGTGGATAGGCAAGAAAAAGGACAAAAACGAAGCTGGACGATCTTTCCTTGACAAAGTCCTGGGAAAGCTTAAAGTTGTTATTGGTTTTTATCAGGAGCTGTTTGGCATCATGGAGGCGTTTTCATACGTAAATTGGCCTGGAAGTCTTTCCGTTATTGGAGAATATTCAGATATTATTCAGCTGAACTTTCTTCAGATAGCCCCCCTCCACTGCATCCTTCCTGACTTGGAATTAGACGCATTAACAAGTTTATTTGCAGTTATGGGATTGAATATTGCAGCAGTCATCGTCGCCCTTGCTAGCCTTGCCCTTGCCACTTGGATATCGACACGACATATGTCGAACGAAGAAGAAAAAATGAAGAAAAAGGAGCGCATTAAAGTGATAGTAAAGAGAAATCTGTTTTTATTTCTTTTCGTGACCTATCTGAACACTTGCATAAAAACCGCTCAAGTCTTACCTCTTACCTGCCATAGGCTCTGCGTTGACCCCCAAAAAGATGAAAGCTGCAAGGAGTATTTGAAGGCCGACTACAGCATTAACTGTAAAGGAGAGAGATATAAACGGTTAGTCATCGTGGGATACTGTTCCATTGTGTATGTGATTGCTTTGCCTGCTGGTGCTTTTACAGCAATTTGGAAAAGGAAAAGAGCTGAAAAGAAAAATGAATCAAGCGACACAAATGGTTCGGAAGATCAAAGTACCGTGCAAACGGGACTTCGTTTTTTACACGAAAACTACAACCCTCGGTGTTGGTATTGGGAACTGGTGGAAACATTTCGAAAGGTTATTTTAACCTCTGGATTGATCCTTTTGAGTGAGGAAAGCAGAGCTTACGTTGGCTTAGCTTTGGTTTTGTCTGGTCTATATGGTATCTATTTCGTGCTGAAAAACCCAATAAATGATCCATTCGAAAAAAAGCTCATGCTATCTTCACTTGTCGTTACCTTCGTAAACCTTGCAATAGGAGCCGTGAGCACAATACAGTTTGAAAGGTTTAGTTCATCATTCGACCTAGTCCTGGATAGCCTGCTCTTCAATATCTTGCTCTTTGTTGCCAACTCCTTGGTTATTGGACTCCTTGTTGGTAAGTTAGGAAAATTCTTTGTATTTGTCTGTCCCAAAACCCTTCTATATGTTACAGGCAGGCTCATACATTAACTTGGGCACCACGATTTATTGTTCAAAGTTCTTGCAATTAAAGTTACATAGATTACTTCATAGTAAATAAGCGCGCACGATTTTTATTCACAAGTTCAGTGCAAGTGAATAGATATCGTACAATTTAACCATAACCTTGAAGTAATTTTTAATTTTTTTTACCATTTTTTTCATTATCTTACTTTTGATTAAAGTTAAATCGTCGTGGGAAAGCTTATTAATATTTCCTTATCCATTTTAAATCATTTTTATACTTGTTATAAAATAATATAGAAACATGCAGGCATAAAAAAATTATTTATCATAGATGAGGCTCCTTCTCGGGAGTCGACATTCATGTCAATTCTTCGACCAATTTAGGCTTCTGGGAAACTGCCCAACTACCCCTCCCCTAAGCTAACATTAACCCTTAGTTCTTACTTTGGGCAAAATGATGGCTTAGGGGAGGGGTAGGTAAGCAGTTTCCCAGAAACCTAAATTGATCGTAGTTCTTTATCATACGGTATTTTAAAGAGCAAGGAAAGAGTTTGCGTTAGGTTTATTTCCTTTCTTTTAAGTTTTAGATACATTTGTTTTTTTTTTGTAAAGCTTTTCCTGTCTGTTCAAACTTAGCTTCTAAAACTGGAATTATTCGTCTTTAAATACCGTTCAAAACTGACCATTAAAGATAACGTAAAGGACTGGCTTCATAGTCATCGCACACGTACAGCTCCTTCGGGGCAACTTCTTTCCTTGACTCGTTAATCGTCGTTTAAATCGGTTTCCTTTGTGTGTGTGGGTTTGTGTGTGTTTGAGTGTGTTTTTTCCGTTTTCGTGACTCTCGATAAATTCCTTGATTGATTATGATGTCTACAAACCCTGCAGAACTTTTTCCCTTTTGTCAAGTGCACGCACCAAAAGGCAGGAAACGATTTTTGCCATTTAAGTAAAAAATCCGTTTGCGGCCTGTGATTGGTCATAAGATATATATAGAAAGAACTGATTTTTTTGCTAACCTGGTTTTCAAAAATCTAGGTAGTAGATTTATATAAGTAATACATAGATTTAGCCAGGGCTAAAAGCGAAGCTCTCGATAATATTTATAGTTTTTTCAAACAAACTGTAAAATCGTGTAAAGCTAAGGGGCGAAGACAACGCAGGAGAATGGTGAAAAACAACGATAGGTCTAATTAGCAAAAACAAAAACAACAACTCTGCACGTGCAGGACACTTTTTTTGCACATTTCTTTGCCGTTGTTTTGCACGACTACAACGTGAAACTTCCAGAAACTTCTTAGTTACACGTTTTATGGACGAAATGTCGTACGTGTTCTCGTTCACTTTTTTTTCACTGCCGCTCATTTTCACCTTGCATTGGTGGCCGCTAGCATATAATTTCTCATCAGTTGTCACCACCGCTACAAAATTTTCATGTTGTTCTTCCAACAAAAAAATGTCTCCTTTGGGTAGATTACTTCATTTTCTTACCCATGGTGCTCCGCTGGCGCGCTTCGCGCGCGAGAGCTCTGCTATAATTTTTCTTTTACTAGTGAGCAAAATTGCATGACCAATCAGATTGTTTTTTGTTTCTGACGAAACAATTTTTGACAGCTTTGTTTAGAGTAAATCAGTAATTATATATTGAATATACTGTAATGATTTTTAAGCTTATTTCAAAGTCATTGAATCTCTAAGGTTTTTTTTGAAAACAACGTAATATTACGCTTGACCTGAAAAAGAAAAATGCCTAAGAGCACGGTCTGGGAATATCTAGCATTGAGTGGTAAGAGTTGAAAAATCGATTTCCTTGATTCTTTCGTCCATATAAAGCTTTTAGGTAGATAAGAGACGTGCTGTAAATTGTTTCCGCCAATAGCCTTTTATTTGCCAGAAAAATTAAAATATCGGTTTTCAAGTTTCGAGATGGCCTAATTTTTTAACCTAAAATGCGCCAACAACAACTTTACTCGCGTTCGCAACTAAAGCTGCACGAATAAATTTGGAGACTTCCCAATAACAGCACAATTCTTTTTTTTTTCTTCACTTTAAGATTCACTTTCAGGGAAATAGCGAGACTTGTCGAACTTAAATAATTCAAAAATGAGCAATAGGTTTTCACAATAGCGAAAATGAGGCCTGTGGCGTCACCAAACATGGTTTCCATCTTGGCCACCATCTTGGACTTATCAAGAATTAGAAATCAGGTAAAACCCGCGAGAACTGATAATTTAGTTGTGCTTAACATGTAAAATAACACATAAATAAGTACTTTGCATCATTTTATCGACAAGCTTTATTTTTATAGCTAAAAGAAGTTGAAAAATCATGCATTTTCATTTAAAATTGTATTGACCACCTGCTATTCATGACGTCATATCTCGTAACCGTAGCAGCTGACCATCACTTAACTTGACTTAAATGCGCGCGAGGGATAAACGAACAGCTACTAAAAACTTCAGGTGCTGATACTTTATCGTCTAGGAAAAACATCAGAAAAAACTCAGAGGGGGGTGGCAACCACCTCCCCCCTTCTTGTACGTCCGAGGGTTAAGTTTGTTATTCATTTTCGACGGCACTATTTAACATATTTAATATTTAAAAGTGCCCAAATATTACGTGCAAGACTTTTTGGAGACAAATCTGTCAAATCGGGAAATATAATATGGTCGATTACAATACTGCCATCCACAGTCCACGCGCGTCTGGCCCGCGGCTGTCCCTTACTGAGTAGAGAAGTTGCCACCTCAAGGTCTTTCATCTGTGCACAAAATTCCTTTCAATATGAATTGAATCTATAACGTTCAAGTTTTCATTTGAATGAGTTTGTCTTTTTTCAGTGCAATATCTGGTTATCATCTACAACTACATAAAAGAATGGCGCAAGAATCCAAAGTGGTCATTTTCCTGCTGCCTGGCCTTACTATTGCCACTAAATGAATTACAAGGAGAAATACAAGGATTAACTGGGAGGAACATACTGAATCAGCAACTGCAAACTGGTGGAATCGAGATGCCATCTATTGGTGATGTTTTAAAGGAGACCGGAGCAGTTGACATTTCCCTCCTTGAAGATAAGGATTCAGAAAGCGAACAAGAGCAAGAGGGAAACAACGAGATGACAATTGGTCAGGGCCTCCTTACACTAGCAAAAGTCAGCATCCATGAGTTACTAAGGGGGCCACGAGACACCAAACTCGAAGATCACGATTCGGAACTCGAACAAGAGGAAGAGACTACAAACGCGGAAATAAGGGAACAAGAAGAAGAGGAAAACAACGAGATAAGTATTGGACAAGGCCCTCTTACACTTGAGCAAGTCATCATTCACAAGCTGCGAAGGAGGCCACAAGACACCAAACTCGAAGACCATGATTCTGAACTCCAACAAGAGGAAGAGACTGCGAACGCGAAAATAAGCGAACAAGAAGAAGAGGGAAACAACGAGTTAAGTATTGGACAGGGCCCCCTTGAACTTACACAAGTCATCATTCATAAGTTGCCAAGGGGGACCCAAGACACCAAACTCTAAGTAAACAATAAATAAATAGATGTTTTTTGGCACTGTTAAGGCGACGTAGGCTCGAGCATGTTGTACTGCAGGCGTAACGAAAAAAGAAAAGATTTTAAATTTCCACTACATTAATTTTTTTTTTTGCCTCGGTTAAGTGTGATATCAAATTTACTAGAATTAAGTAGAATTAAGTGGGATGTAAAAGAATTTGAAATCATTCCTTTGACTTGGTGAATTATGTATGTTTATAAGTAGCTATATTTTCTCTCACTGACAGCCACCTGTTGTTCCAAACAACAAATTGTCCAAGTTTTCGAATGCAAACAAAAGAAAGGAGATCAACATGTTTTCTATCGGTTGGATTATGCTGCTTAACTGACGGGTATATCAGGGATTAAAGACTAATTTCAACTATATGAAAAATTGAGATTTTTACTAATAGAACGTACAGCATGAAGGAGTCAATTCAGGTTTGCACAGTGCCACGGTGACAATGGTATTGCCGTCCTCTTACCAATTTTTAGCAATTTATCATCAGCTAAACTTAAACTTCACAATAAGTTAGTTTCCATTAATACCTTCTCCACCGGAGGCAAATATCTAAAGAGTCTTTCGTCTTAGTAAGCGACATTCCACTTGCCTTTAAGTGGGAACTATAAATGAAAATAGTTAATGTAACCCTTTTTTTCCCTCAAAATCATGATTTTTCTTGTGATAAAAAGGTTTTGCGTTCGAACAAAGTTTTGTTGCAAATGACATTCTGCCAGTCGAGTTTTCTTTTAATGAGATCCTTTAAAAAGTCGGAAGGTTAACAGCGAACAGACAAAACCACAACTTAAGCTTTGAGGCACTATTCTTGTTCTTTTAAGTTTGTTCAGGCAGATTATTTATATTACTTTGGCTAAAGAAGTACGCGCATTACAACTAAATACTACGATATGCGAGTCTAACAGTGACAGTACCTTTTTACAGCAGAGTTAAAGTTTTCAAATGCATAAGTTGATTCAATAATATCTTCGCATAAGGATAATTTGCAGAACCTTACATTTAGGACTTCTGAAACCACATTATATGGTTTTCAACGTTTATAAACCCAAGATGAATTCCGTCTATTTTCCACTTTCCTTTGCTAACAGTGAAATCACTTATTTATAAACTGCATGGATATTTTAACTAAAGGTGGTCCTGCTCTCATGACGTTTCCCATTGGAAATTCGATTTTGACTCGGGAAATGTACTGTTTTTGTTTTAAGGCATTTTAATGGCACAAATAGCTCCAGGACCTTTTCAGTCAAAACGAAAACCAGAAAAGAAAGCACACTCTGTAGAGAAGAAAGGAAAAACTGAAATAGGTCAAAAGGCGTATATATTTGTGATCAGAAACTATCAGTTGTTTATACATACTAATCATAAACACCCGTTGTAGGATTGTAGCCTTGAGTTTTGTAGTTAAGTTTATGATTGTGGAAGTTTTAAATGACAAAGAGCTTCCAAACAATCGTGTTTGCAAGGAAACGCTGTTTAGTTCAAAAGACGGGTGAAACAAATATTACTACTCTTGCGCTTTTCCCACCAGGATTTTTAATAATTCAGTTTCACTTCCTGGGAAAGTTTTGCATATAGGGAAAGTAGGATTGCTTAGTTGTAAAAAAGTATTTATCGTTACTGTAGTACGATTATCTTAGTTTGGTCAAGAACTTATTAGTCTGCTACACAGCCGTTTTTAGTGTCGTCACGCAATGCTCCTCCCCACGGCTGTGTAGCAGACTAAGAACTTATATGCTTGACAACTTTAAACATTATTATATTTACATTTTTGTCTATTTCATCGCTCAGTATAAGTAGCTTAAGCTTGTTGCGCTAGAACCTGTGACAAAGTCATTCAGTTCTTTCTGGTAGAATGTTATCTAGAGGCAAGCATGATTGCCAAGCGTGGTTAGCATGTAACTGCGTTTAACTTACTGGTGTAAGATATGAACATCATTCTTTTTTTTCTTCACTGATGATACCATCATTGTGCTTGTATTACATGTTGAATACCCCAACAGCACATTTCATTAGGTTCTAGCGCGACATCTACGACACTTTTAACCTGCATATAATCTATATTTCAGACTGCAGTGTAAATTCAAGTGCTAAGCTGGTATAGGATATAGTATATCATTTATGGAAACATTTATAATCAAGTTTTGCATGGGTGGGGAAAACCAAAGTACGATATTGTGGCACTCTTTGGATTTGGTCATCTTTCCGGTCTCATTTTACTGCTAGCAATTCGTACTTAACTACACAAGTGGGTGCTGGCTCGTGAGATCTTTGCGTCTACGAGGAAAACGAAGCACTTGTCTTGATGAAAAAATAAAACAAACCAGATCTACCCTGGTGAATACCTTTACGCCTGACAAGTGCCACAGTAAACATGGTTTGACTTGAACCATTTTTCTATTACATTTTAGCTTTGCAGCTTTTCAGTTTTCAGCGCTGGAAACAAAAACCAAAAAATAAATAAATAATAAAAATGCCCTGGTCAAGTAACGTCATTTATGTACAAAATTGCATAATTATTGTTGTAGCGTTGTATCTTTGAGAAATATAATTTAATATGCTTGTAGTTTAAATGACGTGCAAATCTCAGGCAAGCATGTTTGGCAAGGAAGCATAGTTCAGTTTTTAAAGAGAAAAACACAAGTTTGTCAGTCAAGTTTAAACAAACACATTCGTATCTCATGGCTACCTCAAAACCAGACCAGCATAACAAACCGGTTCGTCTAATTTTAAAAAGAGCAAATAGAGTCGTAAGACCTGAAGCACATTCCAGATGATCTAAAGAACGGTCACCTACCTGACAGGAATCGATCGATTACAAGGATTTTGTGGTATTGGGTAAGACTGACAGTTTTAATCCAGTGTTTTTTCGGTCGTTTGGTTTTTCCACTTTTGGTTCTTTTGCCACAGGGTTACCAATACAAGAGCTTACTATGATTTGCCACAAGCATGTTTACCAGAGAAGGCTTTTTCACATGCAAAAGGATTTTGCCTTTTACCAGCAGATATAAAGGTGAAAATGTGTAAGCAAAGGTTAAATACAAACCACAGTGTTATGTCACTGTTATGTGTGTGCTAGTTTTTATTTGCTTTGAATATAACATCAATAAAGCCTATGACCCGCTCTAGATGTCTTCGTCATGTACAATATGCATAGGTAACAATTTCCTTGCACAATACTTACCTATTAAGGTCTGCACTCCAAAATTGCCAGAGGATTATTGTTTATTACATGTAGTTGAGCCCTTTTATTCGTTGGTACTCGCGCTGAGATCGGCCGGCCGCATTTTACTGCAATTCCCGCACCGAATTCAATTAACCCATATAAGTACAAAATCTTTAGCATTAAGCAGAACTCATTCGTTCTAGAATTTCTATAATGTAGAGACGCCATCGTACAAAGTATATCCATTTCTTGTGGTTCGTGCCTTCCTGGCTTTACCTCCTCCTTTCAACCTGTAAAAATAATTCATTGATTGTTTCATTTCAAAATACTCTACTTAACATTCTATGGTCTATAAGACTGTAGAACATGGAAAATTCTGGTCGATTTGTTTTTTAAAATAACTTATTTTTTTACGAAAAACCAAAAATAAAACAACCTGCACTGCGTGACATGTTACGTCATTTCCATGGTCTATAGCTCTCGACTAATCAGCACGCGAGGATTCGCTCAGTTATTGTAAAAAGTACTATTTACTTAAGGAGCTCTCTTTGGTTTTCCCGTAGTGGTCGAATATGTCTAACTCAGCTAAAGGGAAATAGCCTTGGCCCAGGGTGTCTTTCTACATTCTGGGTAAACCTAAAGGGGAAGTGATTGCTGAGAAGGGATGAGAATTACGCCAGCAGAAGGTAATTAACTTTCCTGACACTGATATTTATATAAGTGCAAAGAATTTTAAGTAACTTTTTTAGTACGCTTTGGCAAACTGTAAATTAGCAAAAACACCCACCCAGACATATATAGCAGACTGTAAAAAAAGAATCTGAATTTTTGTAATCCGTGTACTAACTTGTGATAGAAATACACCCCAGCAATGATTAAATTAATGCCAGCAATTATGCCAGCAACGAAATGGCTAATGCTCCAATACAAGTCCAGAAGAGAATGCGTAACAGTTCTGGAAGAAGAGTAGATTTAAAGTTGAACGTTAGGCCACTAGCTGTCTTTTTGCTAGAATGTTGGTAAACAGTTCTATATACAGTAACTGGCTAAATTGCCTACCAAACTTTAGGGAGCTTAAGTACAGGCGTTTTTGAGCGACGCATGTCAACTACAAGTGAAGCCTTTTGTTTTAACATGCCTTGATGCTAAGCCAAGTGTCTTTACTCTTAAAGAGAAGATTCGCGCCTGAAATTTGTTAAAAACCACAACCCAAGAACTCAAAATGCCCACTTCCGGTCGCTCAAAAACGTTTCTGCTTAAGCTCACTGATAATTCTTTACTATCATCCTGGTGTACGCGCGCCCAGGTAATAAATACACTAAAAACAGACAAGTCTATGAAAGGAAATAATATCATCCTAGCTGTTTCACACTATCGGATTCTTATGCGTGTCCAGTAATAATCGAAGTGAATGAGAAGGTCACATATTACTTTTATTACTTTTAATGGGCCTTACAAGTGACACTTTTAAGGGGTCTTTTAGGGCCTGTTTACGTGGAGGTGGGGGATCCCAGGTAGGTGGGGTAATCCGCCTGTCCATATAATCTTTCATATGGTCACCCCAACTATCATGTAAACGTGATCAAATAAAATTGAGAGATTACATGGACAGGCAGATTACCTCACCTACCTAGAGTTCCACACCTCCATTTAAACAGGCCCTTAAGTAGTAAACTTGATGTAATATATAGATTTAGCCAGAGCTAAAAGCGAAGCTCCCATTAATAAATTTATAATTTAAATCAAACAAAAACTTGTAATCCACAAATAAGTTAACTTTAGGGTTCCTTTCAAAGCGATTTTGGAGAATAATAATTCAAGAGTGAAAAAAATCTTACATGGAGTTAATAGCCTTATGTGTACACCCAAAAAATAGCAATCATCTTCGATCACATTTAAGAGCCATAGTCAGGTGGCTCTTGATCAAAGTATAGATTAGGCCTTGAAAACAAATTCTTGGAAAACAAATCAGGCCGAATTTTTTGTGTTCGGCAAGTTTACTTTATAAAATCTTGCCAACAAATCTGATGGCGTGTAACTAGCCTTTTATACTTGTATACATCACAGCTGAGCTGAAACAGTATACTATGAGGCGCTGTTTTTACCATAGAGGACTCAGAATGCAGTTACGGTATTTCACAATTTTGCAAGACAAATTGCACTCATTCAATATTCAGAACGATCGCGTGGGCTTTTAGCGAGAGCGTTCAAAAATTTCCAAAATCACCCCCTACGGCCAGCCGGTTCTCACTTTGGACAAGCGCCAAAGTTGCAGTGCGAGCTGTCAAATGTTTGCACATTCAAGGACGGAGTTACGTTTCAACATAATAAAGAATTTATGATGTTTATTTTTTTATTTAATGGTTTTATAACGATGAGTAACTTAAAAAGCGTTTGATACGTGCGGCATTTTGAGTACTCCTGAAAGCGATGTTCACGAACGACTGTAAGCAAACGGCACAGCGATTAAAATTGCAAGAGAGACTACTAATAATCAATAAAAGAAATATAATTCGGTGAAACATTTACAGAGACAGCAATTTTCATTCACGACGACAAGTATTAAAGTGTCTCTAAAAATCCTGAGTCGTAAAGCGTAAAGCTTAAGTTTATGTTTTAAGCCGGCTTCCTGGTGTTTGCTTTTTTCAAAGATGAACGCGAGGCAAGAAAATCGCTCAAAGCTTTCTTTTTACAGTCAGAATTATAACTATAATTTGCGGTGAGAAAATGTCTAAAAGCTTGTTAAAGTTCTGTAAGCTTTATATCAAATCTGAGACTAGGTCAGATCATTGTCTCGAATCTTACAAACAAGCATAAACTAGCCGCATAGACTACGCTCCACTTCATAAAATTAGATAAAGAAAAAAACAAACACCAAATACAACTAGTTATAGCTATCGCTAAGTGCCAACGAGCAAAGATTTTACGTCTTTTACCTGTACGCGCGTGCTGTTGAATTTGTTTAGAAATGTCATGAAGTACAGTAATTGATGAAAAATAGATTGAACTTAATTCGATTGCATTGAAAATAGTGCAAACTTAAAGCAAGGGGCACACATACACCAACCCACGGCTATTACCTCACGCATGCGCACAGCCATATCACGCGGGCAGTGGCAGCCATGGACAGCTGTTTCGCCCTTACTGCAGGGGCACCCAACGGATCTGTTCCTCACAATATCTGTTCTACAGAGAAAATTTTGCTGGCTGGGAACTGAGGTTTTCGATGTTCTCCTGGGAAGTTAAGTCTTAAATCTACGGTCAAGAATTTATCAAATGTATCAAAAATTCTTGCTGGAGGTATTTTATCCCTCTAATTTGCTAGAAATTTTCTTTGTGCGCGAATTGTGCGCGCGGCGCGCGCGGAGTCGCGCGCTGATGATTTATTTACCGCTGACCAAAAAATCTGCTCGTGGGCACCGTTGTTAGAAATTAGAAATCAGGCTACGCTCTGCCACTGGATAACTGGCATCACTCGAAATTC
>BOPM01001117.1:87313-91730 GCA_022179025.1 Porites australiensis | reverse complement strand
TCGTTCATGGTACTCTATGGCTTTCCGGAAATCTCCCAGATTGTAATAGGCGATGCCAAGATTACAGTACGCTTTTCCTTCTCCTGCCCTGTCTCCCACTTCTTTCGAAATTTTGAGGTGTCGTTCATGGTACTCTATGGCTTTCTGGAAATCTCCAAGGCTGTCATAGGCGTTGCCAAGATTACCGTACGCTGTTCCTTCTCCTGCCCTGTCTCCCACTTCTTTCGAAATTTTGAGGTGTCGTTCATGGTACTCTATGGCTTTCCGGAAATCTCCGCGACTGTAATAGGCGATGCCTAGGGCGTGCTGGAAATCTTTAAAGTTGACAAAGGGGTCGCCAGTATTACCATTAATAGCTGTGGTTGTCATAGTTTTTTTTGCTGGCTTTGCTATTTCAGCTCAGCCACATATTGTGGTTTCTTTTTTCTGCTGATACCATCAGTCTCTTTGCCTACGATAATGAAGAGGGTCTGAAAAGTAAAATTAAAAGCTGGAGTAAAAGCTTATTTATTAGCTCCTTTACTATTTGTTTTTGTCTATCACAGTCGCATTCGATTTGCATCAAAAAGGGATGCTTATACGTGTTTTTCATCGTTGTATAATATGACTTGATGGACTGGGGTCTTCTCTAACAAAAGAAAATATTAACATTCGTTTGGTGATAATGATCGAAATTAAAAAAGCAACAACAACAAAGAAACAGATTTACCATTGTTTAAACTTGGTGTATATTTAGAGGATATTATATGGCCGAGCGGAGATGGCAAAATTCTCTTCGAGTGTTGAAAAATATTTCACTCGTTCGCGCATGTTTTTTTCAACACGAGAACAGAAATTTCGTATCTCCAAGCGACCATGTAATGTTCTATTTATTATATAAACACCAATGAAACAGAGACCATTTTACTTAAATAGTTTTTGGTCTCAAAAGGTGCGGTTTATTATGAAGCTATAGCAACGATGACATTTTCACATGTGAAGATAATATGTTATTTTCACATGTGAAGATATAAAGTTTTCGCGCGAAAGCTCACTTGGTATTTCATTGGTGTTTATATAATAAAGATTGTCTCTCTACTCATTATACATTCATCTACCTTCCACTGAAAAAATAAATTTGTTGTCAACAAACTACAAAACCGGGCCAGCGGAAACATTTCAGAAAATTCAACTTTGGGAAAGTGAACTTATTTCTAGGGTTAACATCTCTGGGTAGCGGAATACAAGTGTTTAGCAATTGAAAAGAAAACCTATGTCTTTACCACCAAAACACTGAGAAAGTTACAGGTATTTTAAGCTTGTGGGTTTTCAAAAAACTGTAATAGTTCCACAGCTGGTTCCAGCTCAAGTCCAACTCGGTGTAAAAACCTGAGGAGTTTTCCTTTTTTCCCTCCTATTTTCTTAAGTAGATCTATAAGTAGGATGAGCATGATCGTCCGAGGGCTGACGTAGTATTAAATAGGACTGTTGCATTGACATTGACTGACGCGCAATAATCATCTACAGAGTCAAAGTGAGTTGTATTACGTCAGTTGATGGTACAGTCGAACTTCCACGTGGGACCACCTCTCGTAAGCGACCACTTCCCTTAAGAGACCGCCTATCCAAAACTCATGCACCAAAACTTTCCCAGTCAAAGCCTTACAGTTGGAACCTCTAGTAAACGACCACCTCTTGTAAACGACCGCGACCACTTTTTGGGCCGGAAAGTTTAATGATTTTCCATCGTTTTTAAGCTCTAGTAAGCGACCAAACTCTACCACTTGACGCATTCTCTGATCCCTAGTTTGCTGTGTCCACTATGCTACTTAGAATATACGACATGTACGAAGAACTTTAGAAACAACATTGAACTTAGTACACATGGCGTAACTTAGAAATTGCATACAATAAATCATCTCTCATAAAGTACTGTGCCCAGACCTCTTCTGGGAAGAGGCCCCCTGTGGTTCGACTCTTGTAAGCGACCACTAAGTCTTTGCATTTTGGGTGCTCGCTTACGGAAGGTTCGACTGTATTAAACTCTGGTTATTGATCTGATTGGACAATTTCGCGATGCTATTGGTCGTCTGTCAGTTAAGTAGTGAATATTGGCTATGAAGAGTCGTAATGTCATTAGACAGTTGACTTTCCATCCGTCTATATTGTCACAGTTAAACAGTCGTTTATGTTAGTCAAATTGTCGGTTGTCCAGTCATTCTCTCGTAATTAGTTTTGCTTGAGTCCGTCAATAAAGTCGTTTGTACGGTACCGGCAACTGCTGACTACGATTCAATAACGTTTGTTCTCAGTTAAAAACCAGCTTTCTAAAGTGGGTCGTTGATAGTAGTCTGAGAATACGTAATACATGTCGCAGCGTCCTAGTCGATTTGATCGATGTTTCGTTTGTAAATGGTGATCAGCAATGTGATTGTTGACGTCACCATTTCTCGTCGTTCGTTTGTGTTCGGTCAGTCGCGTGCTAAGGTTTCTGCCGGTTTCACCAATGTAAGTAGCCTGACAGCCGCAGCATTTGATCTTTAATACTGCTCCTTGTCTGTCCTCCGGTTTGTCTTTGTCCTTGACATTAGTGTGCAACACGTATATTGTAAGGTTGTAGTATACGCGCGATAGTTTCAGAGGTACCTCTGAAACTATCGCACGTATACCATACCAAAAAGAGTGATAAATAGTTTGAATAAAGCGATTTTAAAAATCATCCACGTTTCTTTGTCCGGAAATAAGACCACTTTTCCGGAAATGGTAGCCTGCGAACAGCAGACGTATCTCCGGTCGTCGCTTCTAGGAAATGGGACGAGTAAAATTGGTTTTTGACGGCACTAATTTCTTTTACGTGATAAAATTTACGTCATTATCTCTATAGCAACGAATTATTAATCTGGCGCATGCTCAACGGAATATCCCAAGCGGCTTGCTGCACAGGTTTCCCACGGGGCGTAAACAAACCAACTACGCGACACACAAGCCACGCAAATGACTTCGTGAACGCTAAAAGCAGAGAAGTCTCTGCTTGCAGGGTAGTAAACAGTAAGGTGAAAACATAATTACTGAAATAGAAAATCAGATTACATGTGGCAAAGTCATTAAGGATGCAGTTCATGAGAATTATTAAAAGTGATCATGACTTATGATTATTGAATATGCGGGCCTTCATTATCAAGCACTGAATCCATGTAAAAAGTACAAATTTTTTATCACTTATGCAAGTGTTTAAAGAAAGAAAATACTCATGCAAGAGTGAATTTGTATGAAATGTCCTCAAACAAGGTGATCAGTTTTTGCATTGGTCTCCATTCTAAACATGCATGAGCGTGTTGAGACAAAGCATGACAGAGCCATAGATTTTGAAATTCCCAGACTGACAGTCAATGTACACTTTCCCTGTAATACATGAATTTATCGTGAAAGTAAAGTGCAGAATTGATTGATCTTATGGGAAACCCTATGTAATTATCTACTTGCATGTCGTTTAATTTCTTGAAACAATCTTCTTCTGCCAATGGAACAGTTAAATTTTCCCTGACTCATACTGAAATTCTTTAACTTATTATGATATACACCGCAGAAGCAAAGATTGAAAATCATTTGATACGCTAGCGAAGCGTAATGAACTAGTTTAATATGTCACTTGTCCACTCACTCCATAGCTCGCGTGCTTTAAACCTTACCGTGGACAGGTTTCAGACAAATAACTCACGGACTTTCATACAATAGACTTTTTTACTGATACAGCGGCCATATTGAATTAATTCGATTTAAGGAGTATCACAAGCCTCAGCGTTCCGGAAGTTAAAAAATGCGTAGCGTCTGGTTGCTATGTAGTGACGCTATCATCCAGTTCAGTATCTATCATCGTAACACTTTTGCGGTCAACTACCGCAGCGCTTGTAAAGTACTTTTTAAAATTAAAATCGTGTTCAAACCCCTGTGGAGGAAGTCTGTTTATTTTTGAGTCGGTAAATGCACTTCTGACGTTCGCGAGGTTCAATTTTGCATAAATAATCAAAAATTTTGTTAAGCGGGAAATCTACCTCCGGTTCGCGGGAAACGGAACTGTATAGCAGCGCAAGACAAATGTTTCGAGAGTCGAGGATGTGCTTACAAACTATTCACTATACCTATGCAACGAAAGGTGAAATCACCGGCATGATAGCTCCTGCAATGGTAATTGCATCAATCCAGGTCGAGACCGAGTTCGCTCCAGAAGGCTGCGACTACTTCGTTTGGCGCGCTTCTCAATACTTCCAAAACATGTTGTGATTGGTAAGTAGACTCAAGGACTTAGTTTCTCCAGGAGCCCATGAGTCACTTATCCCCCTTGCATATCAATACATAATCCCCTCGCATTTTAATTAGCTTTTCATAAAGAAAAAATTTACAAATGTTTATTGGAAATATTGAACACGACACTATAATT
>BOPM01001117.1:69813-82313 GCA_022179025.1 Porites australiensis | reverse complement strand
AAAAAATGCTCACGTCATTTTATTTACGCATGGGCGTGCGTAAATAAAGATTTTGTTCATAGCGGCTCAATAGGACTTCTATAGGGCAAGCACGCGCGCTATGTTATAATTGCCAATACGAGTAATAGCGGCCGAGTTTGTGAAGATTCTCTCACGACGAGACGGCGCTTTCGGTCTTGCAAAATGTACAGTTCGAGTTTCGACAAGTGGTTTATCTGATTTTCCCCCAAAACCATATAAACTCGACTTAATTTTTTTTGCGATTTCTGTGATATTCCTGAAAATGGGGAAACATAGTGATTACTGTAAAATTCGTCATGCATCTACTACTTGGAAGGAACTACTAGTAGCAGATGAATGACGAATTTTACAGTTCAACAGAAAAAAATGAAAAATATTTTAAAGAGTTTATATGGTTTTGGGAGACGCTGTCACAAAATTACAGACGTTTGTGTGGATCTTTAACCATGTTTCAAGAGTCATGACTTGATCCCCGGCCTGTTCAACTTTAGAGCACCAAACGTGGTCAAATAACCAATCTCAACATGACCTTTTATATGGCGGTGTCAGTTTATCGATTAGTTTAAGTTTGAAACTCACCCCAGTTCCCTACACAACTCCAAAATGGGTTACATCGGCAAACTTACGACCAACTTGCAGAAAAAAGGTGTCAACAAGAGAAATTAAAAAACTTTATAGTAAAAATGAACGCACGTGAATAAGCCCGTAACAAAATGGTAAAGCTATGTATCGGTCCCTAGAAAGGTCAACACAGGACACTCGGGATGGATTTTTTTTGCAGAGTGCACAGGGCTCATTTTCTTGGCCGCGCGTTGATCTGGCCTGGCTTCTTCGTCGAGCATATTCTCGGCCTTTTGGATTACATCCTTCGAGTATGTCAAAGTCGGCGGGATTCGTTTTTCTATCTGGGAAAGCTTCATTGGTTCCTATATCTGCTGCTAACCTATTACCACGATCCTGGCATGTTTATTTTCTGTTGGAGTTCGAATTTCGAGGAAAAAGTTGTGTTGAACGAGAGCATGGCGGCGAAGATGGCATCTTGTGTCTCCGACCTTGTATATTATTATTTCATATAGAGTGAATTTGAACAAATTATCACGAAACTTCGTTGGAGCATTAAGGACAACACCAACTAACTGCAGAGTAAGTTTCATTGATCTTTATTTAGTATTTCCTAGAAATTTTAGGATCGTATTTTCACCCCATACACACACTGTAGTCTTACTGGAACGGTATACTGCGGTACTATCACAGAGCCTGGGTTACCTGTGGCAAACCTTGTTCGCACTTTAACCCAAAGTAAGGCTTAGCTCTTGGAGACAGGTGCGAGAAAATATCCACTCCGGACCCCGGGTCCCACCAGAACTGTACTCCACCCATCCCAGATGGGCCCCCCTACTGGTTCCCCGTAGTTCCTAGAGACAAGGGGATATGGGCCTTTTGATCTGGACTTTTGTCCAAGTTGTCCACGGTGCATGGCTACACATGCGGGTGGGGAAGTACTACCACCAAAATGTTGCCCATTACTTTCGTCTGGTGCTTTCTGTTTAGTAATATTAGTGAGATTTAAGCACGCCCAGACGGCGACGGCAGCGAAAACGTCACTGAAAAGTGAAATCGGGCTGCTTCAAACTTTATAGCGCTTATTACATCTCGTGCAATTCGTAAAATATTGGTCAATTTTTCTGTGGTTGAATTCTAAATGACTGTATCGAAGTTCAGGAAAAGAAGAAAAAAGTCGTTATCTTGTCTTCAAGTCCTCCACAAAACGTAAAATAAGGCAGTTTCACGTCGTAGGCGTGTATTGACGGCAGAGAAATTTTTGTACAAAAAAGTGTGATGCACGTGCAAAGTTGTTGTTTTGCTTGTCTTATCCTATCTCTTTTTTGCCGTTGTCGTTGCCGTCGCCGTAGTCGTTGCTAAAGCTCCCTATGATTATAATACTAGATGTAAAACAATATCCGTAAGAGTGCATCTAATATGACCTGGGGCCATTGGACCTCGACAAACTTTGCCTCAAACGATTGGAATAAATTAGACCTTTCAATCAGACAAAGCCCATCATTAGCTGGTTTTAAAAGAGTGTTAAGAAATGTAAATAGTTTTTAGTTTAATTTTTATATATTCATATATTAGTCTTTATTTTTCCTTTTTGTTCTTTTTTAATTTTTGAGGACTCTTTTGTAAATCACTTATCAGTGAAATTGATATCCTCAATAAAGATTATTATTATTGTTATTATTATTATTATTAGATGCAACGCAAAACCATCCATCGATCGGAAGAGTTCGAATTCATTAAAACCATTTATTTTTCACTTTGCTCGGTTTCCTTTGTTCTTTTTAGGAGAATATATTACATAACCCCTGATTATAAATCACTGTCTGAAAAGCTGGTGACGACTTTGATTGTAACAGGGGAGTGCAGAGCTAAAGCAATAGCTGATAACAGTAACCAAAAAATGTAATATATATTTTCCTTGCTCATATTTCCCTCGTCATATTCCCCGGCTCATATTCCCTTCCCCTAAAAGAAACAATAGCGAATTTAAGCAGCGACTACGGAAGAGCCAATTACGGTGACCGAAAGTACTTTTTTCCCGCCACGCGCCAATGCCCCAAGTTCAAGGAACAACGACGGTGACAGCGGTCAAAACGTCGCTTTTAAATAAACATTCTTTCAAACTTTTTCACGATTATTACAGGTCGCTTATTTTGTGAAAGGTGTGCAAACTCATCAGGAAAAAAGTTTGTCTTTGTTTTTTTTTTACGTCCTCAATAAAACGTAAAATTAGGCATTTTCACGTCGTCGTCGTGCAGTGATGGCAAAGAAATGTTGATAAAACAGTAAGATGAACGTGAAAATTGTTGCTTTGCTAATCAAACTTATTGATTGGTAGTATTACGCTTTCCAGAATACAGTCGACTCCCGTTATTGCGAACACCCTCGGAGGGTGGGGGGCAGATTTAGGGTCCGTAATAGCGAGAGTCCGTAATAGCGGGGTACGAGAGAAAAAAATTGTTTGGGAGATTTTTCTGACTCCTTTTGAAAAACAAAACATCCCTAAGTTCAGTGTAGTCATTGATCTTTTAATAGTCTTCTGCGAATTTTACCTTTGAACAGTTCCCCAGGTTTCTTGTTTGCTCAGTAAAACTTTGTGAAACTCGAGGGGAAAGCAGCGACAAAAAGGAGCAAACCATGAACGCGGTTTAGTTTGTTGAGAAAAAAAAATGTAGTAAAGCTAATCGCTCATTTCAAGGAAAATTGTTTATGGACTTAGCTCCATTATAATGAACAAAACGATTCCGCGCTTGGTTATATTTTTGTAGACAAAACGAAATTCTATAGTTTATGTTCTGGGACCTTGTGACTCATGTCGGAAGAGGTTAACGTGAATTTTTTCGGGAGCATCAACTTTTTTTATTTTCACAAGCCATAGAGGCAAAAAGGACGTGTATTGCAGCTATTACGACGATAAGATTGTAACAAACAATTTTCCAGCCATTTCAGAAGACCCAAAAGTCAAATGGCTGTTTAGTTCGAGCTGAATATTTGAGAAAGTTTCTCCGTAAACAAGCTTCTCACCAGATGACCTTCCAAGAATATCTGTAATTCTACCACGTATTCAAGAATTTTCATTTTTCATTGAAACAAATTTTTCAAAGATTAATTTCATGGCAGGAAAGGGAAAGTCGTAAGGTTTATGATGATTTGTACTTATTTTAAACTTAAGCGAGTTTCTTTTCATAACATTTTAACATGATTATCACACAACCTTGTTCAAGAAAGACTCGGCTCTGATTTGATTTTTTTTTCCTCTAAACTTGGGTGGACTTACAAACGTACGTACGGACCAATAACATCGCGACGTAATTGACCAATCAGATCAATAACCAGAGTATAACATGTAGCATCAACTGACGTGATACAACTCAATTTGACTCCGAAGATGACTACTGCACAAGTTGTCAAAACGTCAGTCATTGTCAACAACAACAGTCCTATTCAGGACTACGTTCACCCGCAAGATCAAACTCAACCTACTTTTGATAATTTATATTCGTACAAAAAACATCCGAGACGGGAGTGGGGTGGGGTTTAAAGTCTTTGACAAAAAAATATGGAAGATTCTCGTGATTGTTGGTCACTGCAACCACCCCGACACCAAATGCTTAGGCTCGATTTCCGTTATTCTCTCGGTCCTACTCCTCTTTCCAGAGGAGGTGCAGAGGCTCATTTCCCGAACGGCGGCTGGTAATCGAGCCTTCCTAATGCTGAACGTTAAAAATAGCCCCTTTAGGCGATAGCATCATCGCAGCCTCCACTGACCGCAGTTTCTCAGATGAATGTAACCCCAAAATTAAATACTAAAGGATTCTACTGGTTAGGATCAAATTTTGTCATCGCCCGAATTGCAAATGGACTATTTTCAGCCACGAAAATGTTCCATGTTTCTTCTGTCCAAGACTTAAGGCCCCACCTCCTCCCCTCTCGGGTGTAAACACTCTCTAAACAAAAAAAAAAACGAGAAGTCCAAAGACTACTACAAAGCTGAAAAATGAAAAAAATTGTTTTTAAAACGTTTCGAAAAAGTTTAAAATCACGCTTTGTTTTAGCTTTGCAATAATCTTTGGACTTCTCGGTTTTTTTTTTTTTTGCTTCGAATATGTTTGGCCAAAATGTCCTTTTATATTCTCTTCTTCAAGCAGATTAGATCCTTCTTGAGTTCCAATGTTGACAACCAGCTGGATCTTCGTGTATGGTTTTTGCAGTTTATTTCTTGATCACTCTCTAAACGGCTGCCTCCCTGCCATTCTTGACATTCTTCAGTCGCTTTATATGATTCTCTGTATAAGTAGTTACATCTCTAAGAGACGCTTAGTGCTGGTCCCAAAGGTGTGTCTTGCACAGAGTTAACTGGACTACAGTCGAACTCTAAGGGTTCCCTTTCTTCAAGGAGAAAGAATGGCACATTTATATACAGAATGGTATTATCCAAATTGCACCGGATTCAGCTGTGTAGGGAGGTGGGATCTATGGGCAAGGGATCGGACCGTTTATCAAGCGATTGCTTACAAAAACTACGAAACATATTCAATTACCTTCTTAAAAGGTGGTAGTTTACGAGTTTTGAATAGGCTGTCGCTTATGTGAGATGGTCGCACACCGCGAGGTTCGACTGTAACAATTTTCTATAGCAAAGGTGTCGCAGAAAATAACCATAAGATTAAAACCGGCCATTCCGTTCGTTTCCAGAGGCAAGCTGCTGAACGTTTTGGCCATGTTTCTTATGGAATTCGCTGCACCAAGGTCCAAGGTGAAGATTCTCTAAGATTTTGCAGCGTTTTAATACAGAAGCTTCAAATTCCATAGGTGCGTGCACTGCTTCCAAAAAGAGTTCAAAAGGGGAGTCTGGCGCTTACATCTGGCCTCAAAGTCAGTGATTTTACTAAAAACAAGACGCCTAAAGTCTTTTCCGTGAGATGCGTTGGTCTATGAAAGCATCATGGCGTTCTATCTGAATCTGGAAAATTAGGGAAACCGGAAAGATGTGTCATGTTATGAGCATCGATGAGTAGGTTACCTGTATGGGTTGGTTTAATGTGCTTATGACTGAATTTGTAGTAGCCTGCGTGGCCTATTTCTACCCAATCCGCATCCCTTTTTTGCTTCCTCCCTATCCCCTACCCCTTTCGACGCCTCCTACGCAAGCTAAATTTATAGTTGTCAGTAGTCGCAAGGATGGAGTTGATCTTGTTTTGATCTATCGCCATGTAGCTATTTTCGTAGCACGATTTGGATAAGAAAAATAAGTTATTTTGCATCAAAACAAGGTTTATCAGAGTAACTTAAATTGGAATGTTCACGGGAAACAAGTAATGGAGAACATGCGCATAATGCTCTCTGATTAACCTGAACAGGAACTATATGTATAAAGATTCGTCATATCTTGGTAGTAAGTTGCCACGGGTAACTTTTTCAAAGAGAAATAAACATTGTAGTTTTAGGTTAATGGAACAAAACAAAACAAAACATCCGCTTGCTCTATCCAGGGTCGAACCCAGGGTTACAAAGTTCGAGAAAGTTCCAATGTTTTAATCCAAGATCAAGTCTAATATTCCAAGATGCTCTTAATAGGGTTAAAAATTAATTGCAATGTGTTTCCAAGGTCTCAAAGTTAACATAGTTCCAATGGTTATCCCTGATTCCAAGGTATAATAAGTTCACTAAGGTCGTGTTCCGTGTCCTATCCAGAAGTCCAATCCACGTCGAAAGCGAGTCATCGATCGACGAGGCAATCTCGAGAGAAAAAATACCGTAAAATTCCGAAAATAAGCCCCTCCATGTATA
This sequence comes from Porites australiensis, assembly GCA_022179025.1. Lineage (NCBI taxonomy): Eukaryota > Metazoa > Cnidaria > Anthozoa > Scleractinia > Poritidae > Porites > Porites australiensis. The sequence goes on along the minus strand of BOPM01001117.1, from coordinate 75,941 downwards.
AGCCCCTCCAAATATAAGCCCCCCAAACTCGTAACGCAAAAAACCCTCCATTAAATCGCCCCTCCAAATATAAGCCCCTCGGGGGCTTGTACTTGGAAAATTGCCCTCAAATACAAGTAAAACAAAGCAAAAACGGTAAATTGGCTTCCAACTATGGGCTAGCCCAATCGATTTTGAAACGCAAATTTCCCTCCGTAGATAAGCATCTCCAAAAATAAGCCCCTCAAAAAGGGCCTTTGAAAAATATAAGCCCCAGGGCTTATTTTCGGAATTTTACGGTATTTTCACGATTTCACCGCCAATCGTCAAGGGAAAGAGTTGAATTTTACGTGATTTAACTTCCCATCGTCAAGATGTTTTCGATAAGAAAAGAAAAAAACTGAACTCTAGCTCTGCTCGACAAAAACTGGCGAACTCCGACTAGAAAAAATCTATCCGAAATCACGTCCCCCCAACCAGACGCTACTAAAACCTTAAGAAAAAGCTAGACCTAAACAAAAAAGAATCATGAAGGGGGGAAATAGTTTGGCCTAGGTCGCCTTCTGTGACTTGCCAGTATCCCGAAGGATTTCGCTGGTTAACAAGCCATCCTAAACCACGAGTAGGAAAACTGAAGGGCGACAAATTTGGCAAAGAACGTTCTGATTTCAACGTTCTTCAGATTAAGCAAATCGATTAAAAATCGATACAGATTTTGTACAATCCCATTGGTCGACTTGGAAGAAGAAATAATCGATAAAGATTTTAGGCAATCCTATTGGCTGGCTTTGCAATTTGTTCGTACAATGAAAAACAAACCAAACCGGATTTTTACCGTGGTGTGCCACAGGCCTCCCACGGAAAAAGGAAATCAAATTATCCTGAAACCTTTCAAATAACATGAAAAAGAGCAAATGAAAACGTCCACGCTTCCCTCGTGCGTATTGGTGAGTATTTCTCAGTATGTATATAATAAAAGTAGTTACGTCTCTAAAAGACACTTTGTACTGGTCCCAAAAGTGTCTTGCACCGAGTTGACTGTATCACAGTCGAACTCTAAGGGTTCCATTTCTTCAAGGAGAAAGAATGGCACATTTATATACCCGCTCATTATCTTAACAGTGCAGAATGGTATTAGGCCCGATTCAAACCTCGTGCTACTGCCGTGCTAAGCTGGCTCGACTGTAGCTCAACTGCAGCACGGCACCAGCACGACTTGGTTTCAGAAACCTTGCAAATAACATGAAAATAACATGAAAAAGAGCAAATGAAAACGTCCACGCTTCCCTCGTGAGTCGCGCTCACATTCCCCGCATCCACTTCGCACGATTTCTATTTGAAGAGAAGTGAACATTTAGTTATGCCGTATGTCCGACGTATTCTTTTATTATTGGGCGTCCCGTGGGCCCCAATTATGGATTGGGCTTTCTCCGTCGAAAAATAAAAAAAACAAAAAGGCGGACGGCTCACCCAGAAGGCGTTACGTGTCCCACTCCCTCTTCAATAGGGCCGATTTTTGCGGGGAGGGGACGGGCATTTCAGGTCGTCTGACGAACAGATTTGGAAGTCGATTTGGAACGAGCACAAAATTATTTCGTGGAGTTATTGGCCCTATATCTACGCCGAATGATTATCTACATGCAGTATTCGATGATATTATTAGCCTGTGCGGGAGCTGCAGAAACAATGCCCTCCCACGGCCCCCACGCGAAAAGCTTCAACTTGTTGCAATTCTTCTCCCTGCGTTTGATAGGTCTTTCCTTACAATAAAGGAATATGCTATTTGTAGATCGCCCCATCAAACAGGAACATATTCACTTGCCATGGATAGTTAGAAGGGCTTTAAATGCAATATCCAACAGAAATAAAACTAAAACTTAATTCGCTTTGCGAGTTTTAAGAAACAGCAATTTACAGTTATTCAGAAGTATTTTAAACACCAAAATTGACCCCGTCACGTTTTAAAAGCGTAGAACGATAATAATTTTTGTGTGTTTATTTGGTATAACCTTTCAATACTAAGCAAGCAACGAGACCATGCAATATGTAGATGATAATGTGCAATTATAAAGGTAAGACTTTGGGGGCCTGAGGGAGTAAAATTTCCTTGTTTTATCCTGGAAAATAGGAGTTTGATTACTGGTACTGGGAATTACAACAAGATATGAAATAAAGAAAAAAACATCTGTATAAAGCAAGCTTAAATGTAATGTGATAACTTAACTTAGCTTTAACTTTTATTACATATCACGCGCTCGAGAAAAATACATGAGAACAACCAAAGCCAGGGGCTTAAATGGCCTAAGGTCAGGAGAAAACGTGAAGGATTTACATGAATAAAAGAAAGCTTTAACTAAAACACATTCTTATAAAAAGTTTCACAAACTAGAGGGACTGATAAACAGAATAGAAGGACTGCAAAGCCATTATGTACATTTTACCCTGATTTTCACTCAGCTGCAAGTAGAGTTCTAACATAATGTCAATATTATTGCTTTTAATGAAAGCCTTTTATTTATACTAGTCAAACATTTTGAACCTTTAACAGTCAGATGAATCGATCATTCAGTTGTGTGAATTAGTGGGCATTGAAATCATTTGCTGTTCAGCTTTTGCACTGTTATCAGACCCCTTCTGGAAAATGCTTTATCATTTTTCAAATTTTTAGTCTTATTTTGGGAAAAGAGCCACCGTGGGGAGCCCTTTTTCAAGTAAAATTGTGTTGATTGTAGTAATTTGGCCGTACGAGCAGGAAAAAAATCATTATTAAGTAACAGCAGCCGGTGTCCTCTGGCAACTTACTTGTGCCTTTAGTGCCCTATTAAGTGTATTATCACTAGCCTATAAGTAATCTGTGTAGTTTACTCAAACAACACTTGCTTTCTATTTATTCAGCAGATTAGCCTGGTATGAGATGTTGGTGACAGGAAATCCTCTCAAAGCAGACAGGATTAATACACTTTAAACACAAGCCTAAGTCTTGCAAGGTGGTTCCAGGGTTGTCACTAAGGGCCATAAACCAGGGTTTAAATTGGCTAATTTGGTACACAGTACTTGACTATTTTAAAAGGAAACGAAAGGAAAATTCAGTAGAACATAAACAACTTTCCGCCTTTTCAATTTCCTGCCCACTAATTTCATATACCCGGCAACTTGAAATCAGTGACAGCCTTGTGGATCTAGCTTTTACGTCATCAGTGTATAAAAATGATTTATTAATTTGGATTTTTTGTTAAATTTGACTGTAAACACTTCTGGGAGTAAAAGGGCTAAGTCAAGAAACCATCAATGCTATACATGTATTAGACTTTTATTCTTTTTCTTTTTTTTTTTATCAAAAATTGTTTTAAGCTTTTAATTTGAATTATGCTCACTTATACTAAATATTTTCATATTGGAAGAGACCATTTTGACCCACCTTTACATTGGTGTGTTAGAGTTGCTGTTTTTTATCAAAAATTTTACTTCATCAGTTTTCTTGTACCTTACATGTAAATACTAATACTGTTTTGACCCATCTGAAAAGTTTTTGTATCTTTGTATTTAAACTTTACTTAGGTGTTGTAATATTCTTCCTTTTTTCAAGTAGAGTGCCATTCAAAAGTTTTGCAGCACTGTTGTGGATCTTCAGACAATTGTTAATTTCCCCCATGTGTAATGACAGAGATGCTAACACATAAATAAACCATGTTATATTTAGAAAATCAGTTTGTTTTGTTTTCTAAAATCTTGTAAAATTACTCTTTTCGGGGCAACACTTAAACAACGCGATTCTTATTTAGTTAGCATACCTAGTGATTTTCAAGGGATTTGAAATGTGAAAATAAGACAGGCAATTTGAAAACTGGTTATGATAAAGAAAAATTGGAAATGGAAAGGAGCCGTACTTCTTAAACTACAATGTACTACTCCTTTGCATGTCCGCGTAACGCGTAAAAGTATTCTTGTAAAGATGTCTAATATAAGATCTTTACACCAACTTTACGCGTCAATTACGCTTGTTTAAGTGTCTACTTTAAAGCGTATTTACACCAACTTTACGCAGAGCTTACAGTGTTTCTCTACAACACCTTTACGCATGTGCGTAAAGGTAGCGTAAACTTCGACTTAACGTGGCGTAAATGAGTCGTAAAGTTACGTAAATGAGGACTTTACGCCAGCTTTACGCCACCATTACGTTGACGTAAATTTCTTTTTTCGTGCTGTGTGACTTCTTTGAAGACAGCATTGTTCATGTTGCACTTGTTAGTGCATACTGTATCTGTAAGGAAAACATATTGAAAAAAAAACACAGTTGACAAATAAATTCAAAATCCTCTGGTAAATCTATTTTGCGAAGGCCCCCATGCAAAATAGCTCTTACCGTTATCACCGTATCGATCTTTTTGAAACATTTTTTGCTGGGAAGGTTGAGGGTAAGGGGGTTGACGTAAAGTCGGTTACCACAAAAAGAAAATAGCAGCAATTACTTTGTCAACAACATCAGTTGTCACTTGTTTAAGCTTAATTTCCAGTGATATCCCTTGATTGCTTGTGTCAATATTCGGAACACATACTCCTTAAATAAAGGCCTCACTAGCGACACGACCAACACAAGCATGTACGAGCATCAGCCAACCTTGTGTGACAAGCGTAATATAATGATACTGTTTGAAAACATTATCCGCCAAACTTCACCTGAAAACAGATCTTTCTTGTAAAAGACCATAACACAGTTATGTTAGGTGAAGATCACGACAAAACTCGCAAGCAATAGCCCATTCGCGCTTGTCACACAAACTTTTTGCCGTCCTCTTCTCTCTGCCGTCCTGTTGCGTCCCAAAGAAGACGCACTCAGAGACCGAAATCAGCAAATACACTACTAGCCTTTCCTGGGTATATTACGAACCATTAGAGAGGTTCAGCATCACGTTTACGTCAAACGGCAAACACGAATTTGTACCACGCGACCAAGTTTCCTCTTTTAATACTTGTTGTTTACTGTTCATTATTTCTTCACCTAAATTAGTAGTTTCAAGCAAATTTTTATCCATTAGAATTGTTTTGAGCTATTTTTATCTGCTCATTTTCTATTTTAAGAAATTCTCAACTTGAATCGGGCGTTTGCTGTTTGCCATGTAGGTGAAGCTTAACCTCTCTAATATAATGACCCAGTTGGTAAGCTAGCTTAATTGGTGAGAGCGCTGCACCCGTATCGCAGAGGTCTGGCATCGAATCCCGCCAAACTGCAAGCCGGAGTTTTTTCCAGCGTTCTTTTCATAAATGCACAAGTCAGCTAGTTTAACCCGCGTGGCTGGCGTTCGAAACGGACGAGGAAAAGAATTTGGGCGCGAGATCGCTTCTCACGCGCACCAAATCCCCTTTCCCCTTCCCTTTTGAACGCCTGCCACTCAGGCTATAGCAAGTTTAAATGCAAGGATCGTCCTTACATTTAGCCTGCGTGGCTGGTGGGATTAGCGCGGGAGTGCTGAGAACAGTGGCTACAAGTCAATTTGAAATCTTCCCTCGCGGCAAGCCACTCGCGAAAATCCCTCGCCTCGCCCCTCGCTTCGCGTGGCGGCTCTGCCACCAAGAAAGTACTCCCGGGCACAAGAATCCCGCCAGCTACACAGGCTACCTTCTATTTATTTTAATACACTACCTACATGTATCACCCACCTCATGACTGGCACTTGAGAGTCCCTGGTTTATGGATCGCGTTGCTCTGGAAATCACAGCCGTCATAGCAAACTAGTTTATACAGGCATCAGCCATTCGCTCCAACAGCAGCTGTTCTTCGATAATGTTCTAAAAACGCGGAACACCAATGATAAGAATGTTAGAATCTTCTCTTCGATAAGTTATGCCGGCCCTTGCACTGCTGTAAACTCAGCATTCAAACTGACTACACATTTGCAAAGCGATTCGCCGGAAAATCGTCCTAGCCTACGATTTCACTTTAACATTCATTGGTCATGCAGAAGAGTAACTTGAACAAGAAAAAAACAGACTTTAATTATTGCTTTTCAGATAAGCGCGACCCACGAAACATGTAGCATGCTTTCTGGACGACGACTGTCGTATTCAAGGCTGAGTTATAAAAACAAACTAAGAGCTGGATTGTTTCGGTCCAAGGGAGGCGGGGGATGGTGGGGGGGGGGGGGGGGGGT
>BOPM01001117.1:49659-67564 GCA_022179025.1 Porites australiensis | reverse complement strand
TGATAAAAAACACATGACCCACCCCCTCCTTTCGGCACAAAAATGACTGACCCACCCCTAAAGTAAGGTTGGAAATTGCATGACCCACCCCCTAGTTAAAACATGGAAAGGCCATCCCCTTTTTTCTCTTCGTTTACCGTCGAATGCGTTTCCTGATATTGGGTCGGTCGGTCGGATTGAAAAAAAAAAAAAAAAACTTTAAAAAAAATCACAAGAAGTCTCAGAATAGTAGGCCCTGGTACCCCAGGACAACGTTAAAAGTTAACATTCACATTCACATTAATTCCAGCTGGCTGTGTTTTATATAACAAGTGTGGTCAACTGTCTTGTTAGTAGTTAGTGCTTATCTATGTAATAAAATAGGGTGACCCACCCCCTAAGGGTAGCCGCAAATTGCACGACCCACCCCTTGCACAAGGCTCAAAACCTCCTGACCCACCCCCACCTCCGGCCCACCCCCGCCTATACTTTTTGACCAGTCCCTTAAGAGACCTTGTTGTGAGGCCGTGAGAAAAGTTAAAAAATTGTGCGACTCACAGCAGAATCATGAGATCGAGAGTTTGCAGGTCTGTATGTGCCCACAAAAAAGCAATTGGCTTGTCTTCCATCCAGGCCAGGGAAGAATACACCTAAATGTTAATGCTGGTGCTAAGCTCACCTTGAAGTTTTAAGCTAAAAATGGGGTTTTCATATTTTATAAACAGTTCTGTAAGAAGGAGAAAGGTGTGACGTTACAGGAGAATATCTTGAAAAAGGCTCCATGAATGAATTAAAATTAATAGTCAAAGGCTATTGAACCTTACTATACAGAATTTGTCTAATCTCCAATGCCTAATGAATACACTATTTACTTTAAAAAAACCTTGCCGACATATTGCTTCACCCAGCATGTAAAGAGCTCGCACTGCTATCTCAACATCCATGAGTTTTGCTTCATCTAATTTCCTGCACAGACCAAGTTAAGAATAAATTCATATGTTTCTGGCAAAAAATGGGAGGAATTAGCTTCCTGCAACATTTATCTCAACATCATTTTTTTTTAGAGAGTAAAAGAATTAAAACTGCCTAATTCTCAACAAAATTCTAGTTGTTTGAGTATACTGAGAAAATCCTAAGCTGTGGTTATTCATATGAAATTAAAGCTACTTTGAGTAGCATTTAAGATTTAAAGTAAGATGATAAAAAGCTTTACACCAAGTTTGTAGACATTAAAGTGCAATATTACTTGTAACACAATATCTTCTCCTGTTTTATACTCTGCTAATCAGCCCCCCAAATAAACAAATTGGGGGTGTGCAATTAGCTCAAATTTCAATGTTGTACAACAATATTACTACAGTATGTGGCTATTGAGCTTAATGTCATTGCAAAGTGTTAATTAACTGACATGCCAAAGAATGAGTTTGAGGAAGCAGGACTCAGATCATCTAAGACTCAGGCCTGCACTCACCCAAATGTTGAATTCAAACTGTTATGAACTGAGACTAACACCAGGTCAGGATCCTACAAGAATAAGAACAAAGAGATTACATATAATCATTTCTTTTATTAAATGCTTTAGGGATTAAAAGTCAAATGGAGAGACACAAATCTAATCATTACGAGTTGAGCAATGTTGTCAAAAAGAATTTTCACTTCTTTTCTGTATTCCATGAACATGACTTCGTCTTCACCCTGAAAAGATCAAAAAACGGAAAGATCACAAAAGTGAACAGCTTAATACATGTAGTATACAAGGATTTTACATACCGGTATAATTATCCATCCATCTTGACTAGGTATAGAAATACTGCCAGGATGTGGAAATAACTAGGAAATTATATATTATTACCTCCAGTTCAAAATTGTACGACTCATCATATTTCATCTTCTTGATAACAACATGCAGCATTCCCTACAGAAATGAGGATAACAGAGATAAAAACAACATTATTGCTTACCTTGCAAGACAAAAATAAGTGTATTTATGACGAAATTTACTTAGTAAAATTTTGGGGTCTAAAGAATTATTTGTAAGGCAGATGTGTCTACAGCCACTACTTACCCTTAAGTTTGCCTTTTGCTGTTCACTTGGATTTGTAATCTGTGTGGAACAAATAGTTAACAAATATTCAATGATCAGTGACAGTGTTTAGAGTAGAGGGAGCTGTCTAACCCTTTCAAAGGCTCAAAATCTAAGTCTTCCTCACAGCTGATTATGACCATCACACAATGCTAAGGAGCAATGCATGACAAGACAAAACCGGAAAAACAATCAAGACTCAAACAAGGCGAGTTTTGAAACAGGAAAACTGAGTTTTGAGTTTTGAGAAACCAGCATTTTCCACCACTCGAAAATAGCACAGTGAGCAGGGAATTTTGTTGTTTGTTCACTAGAAGTTAGCCTGAGAATCAAGTTTTAGGCACCCGTTCAGGCTTCCTGTTTGAAATTTTGGTCACCTGAGGGTAAATCGTAGGCACCTCTGGCCACCAGGCACCTGTTACCACCGCGGTCAAACGTCTAAATCGTTATTTTTGTTTTTTATTGCAGGGATTTCATTTACTAGTTAGAGAAAAATGGGCAAAGATGTATAAATCAGTTAGTCAACATAACTATCTTTCCATTTTTCTCAAAATTTTGAGCTTTTTTCGCTGAAAACGCTTCGCGCTAAAAGAGTATCATGTTTGAAAATGGCGCCGATAATAACGTCAGCGTCGGTTTTCAATCACTTAGAACTTTTTTAGTAAACTTTTAAAAAGTTTAGTAAACTAACAGGATGTTGGTAATACCTTAAACTTTCGATAGTGAAAGTAGCAACCTTAACTTTGAAGTATTTCGCTTAACTTTTGCAAATTTCACTCGTTTGACCGCTGTGAAGCACCCGTTAGGCAACAGCCTTTTTCCCATATGTTTGATTTTCAATCTCAGCATTTACAGATAAGGGTTGCGAGGCAATAAATATTACCCACTGATTACTGTACCTGTTTCAAGACAGCTAAGTAAGAATACCCAAATCCACAAACATTTTGTGAAACATCATCATCTTCATGGTCTAAAAATCTAAAGGCAAAAAAAAAAAACCAAAAGGTAAAAAAACCTGTTAATCTTCATTGCTATATATATTCTTGTTATACAGTTATTTCTCAATACCCAACTGGTTTCCTCCGGCCAGTTGGGATTCTTTACCTTTTATATTTATTTCAATAACTATTTGCTTCTTTTCTTGTTATATTGTGGACCACGGTAAAAACTCCTGGGTGACCAGTTATTGTGTTACTGCCATAAAGACAATTTTAATTAAGTAATTAACTTTACCTAAAAAGATACTGTAGTTTTTCTTCAGCCGATTGTAGGCACTTGGCTGCACCTTCTGTCTCTCCAGCTTTCTGCAGCCTAAAAATGTCAAGATAATCTGATTATTACAAATTAAATGTGTGCAGTCAGTTTAACCTATACACTCTCAAGTGATCAACATCAATTTTCTCTTAACTATTTTAATACATTATCAAGAGAAGAGTTTATGAGAATTACCAAAATGATCACTATTAAAGGGGACAATGCTGAGATCAATTGACTTCTCTTAAATTTAACAGGTTGTAAGGAAACGTGAAGAAATCAGGCTCAAGAATTTATATGTGGACATTTGGGCTTAAGGGTTTTATAATATTATTGTTTCCCTCTCCAAATGGCTGTGAAGCGTCACTAGAACTTTCATGGTAAGTAAAGGAGAGGCCATTGTCATTTCCTTGCCAAAAGAGTCATGCTGATGCTAGGACTATGCATGAAGGCCATCATTTAACTTGAGGAACAAAAGGCAGTGAGTGTAGGTACAGATTGAGGGCAGGCAGAGGGTGCAAGGACATAAAGGAAAGAGCAAGTGGATAAAGGATGGATTAGCCGACAGAAAAGCCAGGAAATACTTCAATCATGGACAAAAGTCTTGGGATACTTTTTGCATTTCTGGGGCGTTTTTCAATTCACACAGGCCCAAACCTCCCCTCACCCCACAAACAATGTTGGACATGCGTATGCATAATTTTTTCCAAGTTTCAACTTTGTATAAGGTTGGGGGGAGGAAGAACTGAAAGAAAATTTTGAAAAGGATGACTTTTTTAACGAGGGAACCAAGAAATGACAGAACTTTATTAAAGTCTCGTGTCTGATAGCTCAGGCACAAAGCCTTTCTAATTGGGGACACTGAAAAATTGTACCACGTGACCAAGTTGTCCCCTAACTATGTTGTGCTGTACTGTTTACTACTTCTACCACAAACTTAGTAGCTTCACATTAGTTATGTCTTGTTTTTTGCTGCACGTTTTCAATTTTGAGAAAATTAATTATCAACTTGCGTCTGACATTTTCCGTTTCCTGACAATGCCACTCTCAGTCGCTGAAGTATTGTCTTGCTAGAATTAACACAGTTTGAAACTTTGCTTGCAAATCAATAATCTCTTACTTAGAGTAGCTGTTTAGAAGCTGCGATCCTGAAGCAGTCATTAGTTTTGCCAACTTGGCCATGAAGTCAGCATCTTCATCCTAAAAGTGATGATTCAAATGACAAATAATTAAATTAAGCCATTCACCCCTGGGAATATGGAGGAAACCATGTATTGAATTCACACTCTTCAACACACATGTTACGCTTAGACATGAATTCATGTACCTCTTGTGGTTCAAGGATACTGCTTTTCTCCAGAACACTCAGAAGAGATTCCACCAGTTCTTTCTTTGCCAGTGGCTCCATTCCCTTCATGATAATCTCATGTATGCAATCACAAGCACTCTCGCGAAGAACTTCAACTGACATGTACCTGAGAAAGGTACTACAAAGACACATTATCAATTTGTAAGCAGGACACAAAATCAAAGGTTGTGCTAATAGTAAAATCCTCTTTTTACAGTTTTCAGCAATGAGAAATGATGCTTTTCCACATTATTAGCTGCCAGTTAACTTAACCACTGAAAGACTACTTGCAAAAACTGACTTTATGAGAACTGAAAGGACACAATAACACAGAGCAAAGGAAACATTTTTATCATCAGTCAGCATAAAACACAGACTGATGACTATTGTTTTCACAAACAAATGACAATGTGACAACAAAAGTAACATTACAAAAAATGAAATAATCAGCATGTCACGAGCGTGGGACAAAGAAAAAATCTGAGTCCCCGGCAGGATTCAAACCTATGACCTCCCAAACACTGGGCGGGCACTCTATCCACTTGACCTACGCAGAACTCATGGAGAGGGAGGTCATAAATTATACTACAGAGTGTACATTCAAATTTTACCATCTTTCATTCTTTCACCAAAAGTCCCATTGTTTTCTAACCCTAAAAATATTATTCCACGTAGTCCACAGCCAGTCCGCAGTCTGCATTAATTTTACTCTGCCCCTTTTACAATGAACATTACCTGATAAACCTGTCATTTGCAATTAGGCCAATATCGATCCATTCAATATATGCTCCAATAATGTCCAGGCAAAGGCATGTTATTGATGACACACTATTTTCATATGTTTTCTGCATACAAAACGTAATAAAAAAAAAGTCAGTGAAACCTCAACCTCATTGTTGTACCAAAATACAAGATTCCCACCTACCAGAATCTGAAACCAAGAGTCAACAAGCTCTGTGACGCACGTATCCCTGATGTGATCTTTACTTTTCGTGTTCCTCTCTGCTTCCTGTTCATGGAAGAAAAATTTCATTCAGCTTCTAAAATGATTGATCAGTAAATGGTTTTACAAACTTGTACAAGTACAACCAACTGAAACTCCACAAAAGTTGACAGTTTTAAATCAAATCTTTGAGTCTTTACACAAGTTTCAAGATGTGACAAGCAAGATTCTAGAAGCAGTGTTTTAACTCCAAAGGATTTTGATTTTCATAAGGAGCAATTTCACACATGTAGAGCGTAGCCCTTTGCACAGCATGTTTAGATTCATATTAGCACCAACAACTTCATGTGTGTGGCATGGTGGACTTTGTCACAACAAAAACAACTTGAATGACAAGCTTTAACAAGCTTGTATATTAGGCAAATAAAAAATTTAGGTACAGTCCAAACCCGCTTTACAGACAGCAAGCTGCTCGTATGAGATGTTAGGTAGTAGTACAATATTATATAGTATTGAATAGGTTATCAATTTCTTTTTGATTGTACCCCTCTCTGTTGGAGATATATTTTCACCAATGGAAATTGTAGCATTACAGTTTTTAAAACAATTCACAAAATTAACCTGTTGACTCCTTATCACATCTCTATCAACCACTTCCTCATCAATTGCCTTCAAAATCCTAAGGTACATATCCACGGCTAATGCTCCATATTGCAAGCACTGGAGGAGGCCTGAGAAAAACAGCGGCCACTACAGGGAGAAGAGAAATGTAACATGAAGTTAAACAACATTTAATGCAGTTAATAACAAGGAGTGCTATTGTGTGTTGTTGCTCAGCGGTCAGTGTGGTGGCTCAAGCGCAGTCAGCCTTGCTAACATCAGCTCCATGTGCTTAGTACAATGCTTTCAAGGCGATTACTAATGCTTTGTTCAGCCTTTGGATTGTGCCTTTCCCCCAACCCTTCCCTCCCTTTATTTTTTCTCTGATAAATCATTGTGACAGGTGCCTGGTTCCATTGGTGTGGGGGCTCATGGCTGGAAGGCATGAGTTTACCAGCCATGAGGGCATAACACTGTCTAAAGGCAGCTTGTGAAAGAGGCAGGAAATTAAATGAAGTTCTCTCACACTGAATGAAATCTGGGCACAAGTTACAATTTAGGGTATATATCAGTATTCACACTCATTACACTTGAAATAACAATAAATCAGCTAACCTTCTCACGATAATCACAGACAAAGATCAAGCTAAAGACTTGCGCTGCCTTGTTCTTCAAGAAATTCTTGTTATCTGACTCGGTACAACACTGAAAAGTTACGACAAGGGTCAATGAAAAATCGCAGTGAAAATGTTACAATTACCGCTACAGTGTAGGTATAAGAATTCAAAGAACAAAGGTGCTAGGAAGACTCTCATGGCTTTGCAAACCAATACACTTATGTCCACTTTTAGGTATCTTTGCACAACTATAAAAAAACAAAGTTTGACAATTTTGCTCTACCTTTTGACATAACACAAGTTGTTTCAATTTTGATGAAAGACAAAGAGAGAGTCTAGACCACAATAATATGCCAAAGGTATTAGCAAGATGTCCTTTTTCACCTAAAGACAGACATTGCAATCTAGGGTGAGTGGCAAAACAAGAGAAAATGTTCCTTGGGATTCTACTGTAGAGTAAATTAGCCTAGTGTACCTGATTTCGTAGCCAGGTCAAAAGAATCTCTCTGAGTGCTTGTTGATCTACAAGATTTGATGACACATGTCTGTGCACAAAATAAAAAATACAAAAATATAGCCATTTTTTGGGCAGGATCACTCACTTAGACAAGATAATAATAATAATAATCAACTTTATTTAACGAGGGTAACACGGGACAGTACTTCAACTGAATAACTAGTGGCCCTCAAACTAAAATTATAAAACAAAAATTAAGTGACAAAATACATATCTTTAACAAAAAAGAACTATAAATATATGTATGGATAAGACTAAAAAGAGTAAAAAACTATATTACAATTATAAAATATCCTTACAATGAATATCTACAAACTATAATTACAATAAGAATACAGCTAGGATGGGTCAAGCGAAAAGAAGGTTGTGAAATGCCGGATAAGCATAAAACTAAGAAATGAAATTGAGTTTCACTAAAGCTAAAATGATCAACGTCATTGTATCTCATTAAAAAATAACTATAAATAGCCTTTCTAAATGAGGTTACAAATGTTCCTTTCTTAAGGTCAATGGGCAGAGAGTTCCAGAGCCTGGTCGCGGACACGCTAAAAGTTCTCCCTCCCTCAGATTCGCGATTACTATCTGGGGCAGACGAGGTTTAAGGCACTGTACTGCCCACTGCGTGTGTGTAAATCTGCATTGCATTTAAGAAGGTCATACATGTAGCTGGGGAAGTTTCCTTGAAGGCGCTTAAGGACTAGCAAACACTTATTGACTTTAGCTTTGTCATAAAATGGGAGCCACCCTAATCCAACATGTCTTGTACAGTACAGGAGACTGAAGCATGTGATCAACTAAGTTTATAAGTTATTCCTGGTAAGAAAACAATCAAACCCAATTGATAGCCTACATAATATCATACCAAGTGAGTAAATATTTAAAAATTAAATTTTCTGATAACATCTTGTAAGAGTTATTCAGAATAATTTGGTGGACAAAAATTTAAAATGGTGCATCAACCAACAGAATAAAACCTTTTTGATTTTTCCATGGAAGGAAGTTTAATTTTAAAATGGATGCCACATTATAATAATTATGTAAAATTTATTATTAATCATTATAATAAGAAATTATCAATGTTTAATTTTACCTTGTTTTTATGTGATGCTCTAATACTTGAAAGCAAAAGAACTTGACACTTTCATCACTAAAACAACAACAAAAAACCCAATATAGAAGACCAATAATGCAAAGGCAGATGAAATGTTCTTATATCACACCCATACACAAGACAGTTGATGTGATGCTGGAGCTACGTACATGTACTAGAATAGATGCTCATGTGAGTGGCACCCTTGAGATGAGAGAAATGTGTCCATAACTGAAGCTGATCACTTACAAGAATGGTTCTCGTCTGCAGCCACAAGAGGTGAAAGGGTTTTATCATTGGCAGCTTATGGGAGCTTACTTAGCTACAACGTTACAGTTTGACATCCATTGATAAATGTCAAATGTGAAAAGTGGGGTACCCATAAAGCCATTTTCGGTCTCTTATGGACTTTATAGTGATTGACAATTCCCACACTTTCCAGAAACAATGCAGAAACAATACAAACTGGTATGTTACCATTATTTTAAATGTTGGAATCAATTTCAAAGGGTTTAAATTACATGTGCTGATTTGGATTAAATTTAGACAGATAGACTCAAGTATTGTTAGTTGCGTGAAGTTTTATTCTTAAATTATTTTGTCGTATTCCTAGCAAAAACAATCATCAGGAAAAGGATATACACAGGGGATTTCTTGATTGACACTCTCACTATGTCATTTTTCATGATTGTCAATTATCAAGGGGTGCATTTCTGTGATGAATAAATGCCAGGATACCAAAAAAAAAAAATTGTTGATACATTTGCTCTGACAATGCTGTAATTCAGGCACAAGCATAAAATTCAAGTGGTGTTTTGAAGCGTAACCAGCAGGTATGTGAAAAAACTGATATACGCTGAAAGAAGAGCTGCCTACTTAAGAGGAGTGTACTCTCCAGAGCCTCAACTGTATCAACTGGGTAATTATATACACAGGTAAAAACGCACGCAGTTTTTCAAATAACTAACTTTTTGAATAACTGCAACACACTTTATGACATGTCTAGCTACATGGCTGATTAGCCTGTGTAGCTGGCAAGACAAGCAGGTGATTGCTGTTGTTTTTGGTGTTGGAGCCACAAGAATATTGGGAACATTCACAGGGCTCAAAGTTTAAAATTAATTTGAGTTTGGGAGCACTTGTGCTACCAGATGTCAATTTTTTGGTGCACTGCCGAAATTTTAAGTGCACAGCTGAAAATTTTAGGAGCACAGCTTATAATGTTGGGAGCATCTATTTCGAACAAAACAAAAAGTAAAGTTTATTTGTCATCTTCAGTTTGTTACTTTTACTTCAGTCCTGTGATTGATAAAACACAGCCAATTTACTACACAGTAATACCGTTGTGATTTTTAATACTAATTTCCCTTTTTGACAGTGCAGTTGTGACTAAAGAAAACTTAGACTTGAAAAACAATTCAAAACTGACAACAATGAGTGTGTCGAACAAGAATGAAAATTAAGCTTTAATGAATTTGTTAAATGTGCAATGACTTACATGTAACTGGAATACGAAATAAAAAACTTTCTTACTGGAAAAAAAGGCTCTTAATCCGCACCGTTTTTGTTTTGATTGACGTTAGAAGAGTCTGGGATGAAGTAAAACATCGAAACAAAAAAGAACATTCAAATTCGTAGAATCCATTGAGAGAAGAGACCAATTAAACATACACCGTCTTTCTAGTTCGAGTTCGTAAGTATAGTCAGAAGTAAGTCAGTCGCACTGTGCTTTGGGTTTTACGGCGCACAGGTGTGATTACACATGAATTTTTAGGCGCACAACCAAAAATCCAGTCGCATATGCGACCAGTTAGTCGCTAACTTTGAGCCCTGATTCAGTAAGTCAAATTGAAATCCCACTTGCCCCAATTCTTGTTTTCACCCCAGCCCTGGCTTGTTTGTGGGATGTTGATGTCTTGCTTTTTTGCAGGTACAGTGAAACCCCACTATTAAAACTTTATGACACGTCAGGGCTCGAAATTGCGAGTAATAAGGTCGCCAATGCAACTAACATATTCTCCTTGGCGACTAAAAGTTTTGACTTAGTAACCACCCTTGCGAAATAACTTTTGGAATTCCTAGGAATTCCTAGGATTATCCTAGGAATTCCTAGGAAAAAAATCCTAGGAATTCCTAGGAAAAAAATCCTAGGAATTCCTAGGAATCGTAGGTGTGAATTTTCACGGTAAATTCGGACTTGGAATTCCTAGGAATTCCTAGGAATTCCCAGTTTAAAAAGTTCTGGTTCTAAATTCCTAGAAATTCCCGGAAATTCCAAATGGAAATGAAACTAGTCTTGGAATTCCTAGGAATTCCTAGGAATTCCCAGAACTCTGGGAATTCATTTCGCAAGGGCAAAGTGGCAACCAGATTTCTCTATGCTTAAGATTTAAATTAAAAGAGTAAAGTTAAAACACGCATTTCATTATTATCTTGTTTGCTTTCATCATAAAAAAATGTGCCAAATCGCATGAGCAAAGCCAGTTTATCTCCAAATTAATTTTATACCAACTTCTATTGATGATATTTTCAAATCTGATGGATCGTGCCATACTATACAGGCTTCTCAAAGGTCGTGAAAAATAAGTCAAATTTTGCAGGATTTTTAGGGACAAGTTCCCAGAAAATTGGCCAATTTCCTGGGAATTTTCGGGGCAAACTTTGCCCAAAAACTATTGGTAAAAAACGGCCAATTTTGTGGTTATTTTTAGGGAAAATTCAATAGAAATCGATTGGCTGATCAGACCAGCATTTTTAACGTTTTTCAAACAGAGGTCATCATTTGCTCTTTCAACAACAATATGCTCCAGAAATGAACCAATGGCAAAGCCTTTAACGTCATGGCTAGTGCCCAGTTTTTCGCAACATAATCTATACCTGGTAGTTTTGGGACGTCGTTTGCATGTTTCAGTGACAAAGTTTCAAGATAAATTTGCTGAGATAAATTTCAAATAAGTTGTACAGACATGTATCTCATATAAGATTTCTACCGAATTTCGCAGTGTTTTGCTTGCTTTTGTGAATTTCGCAGATTTACCTGAATTTCACGGCTTCGCAACTGCGCGAAATATCACAAGCCCTGAGCTGCATGATTTACATTATAAAAACTGGCGACTAAAAATTGGCATCTGGTGACTATATTTCTCCAGTTGTTTGCCAAAAGGAGACCTGAGGATTTTTTTAAATTCGAGCCCTGCATGTCTAGTTACATTAGTCTGCGTAGCTGGCAAGATAAGCAGTCTGTTTGCTGTTGTTTTTAGGTGTCGAGGCCACAAAAAAGTAGGAGCATTCAGCAAGTCAAATTGAAATCCGGCTTGCCTTAATTGTTCATTTCCCGCCAGCCTTAGCTTGTTTGCAGGATTTTGATGGAACCCTGCTATAACGAAGTGCCATGGTACCAAAAAAATTGTTGGTTACAGGCTGTATAGTGGGGTCTTTGCTATAGCAAAACAAAGCCGGCCAAGAGGTAGTCTGGGGAGGAGAAAGGGTAGAGCCTGGAGAAATGCATTGATGCCACCAATCCAACCTCATTCATCTTTTAAAATCTTTTCTCGAATTGTATGAGCATGATGTTGAAAGAGTGCGATACTGTCCACAGCACCCGCGAATCCGTCAACATGAAGACATTTGACACCAGAATGGTATCACAGAATGGCAGCATGAAAGGCATGACTCTAGGCCCTGCTGCACCCAACCCCCCCTCCCCCCCTTCGCCCTTTCCCCTTCCACCTCCAGGCCACCGCTTTTTCCTTTTTGACCTTGTTTTTTTCCCCTTTTCCCCGACTGTGACTATCCAGCCAAATTTTGGTCAATCAGAAATAGAGAAAATAATTTGAATGAAAGACAATGTACTATATGGATGCATATGAATTGTGAATGATAACATAAAATC
Source organism: Porites australiensis (assembly GCA_022179025.1). Taxonomy (NCBI): domain Eukaryota; kingdom Metazoa; phylum Cnidaria; class Anthozoa; order Scleractinia; family Poritidae; genus Porites; species Porites australiensis. The sequence continues at coordinate 55,241 of BOPM01001117.1, read as the reverse complement.
AATATAAATCATATCAAACAATGCATCTTTTTAATCAAGTTCTGAAATAATGCTCAATGAGGCCCAAAACGTTAACGACTTAATACCACAGTAAAACAATTAACTTTAATATCAAATGTCAATTACCTGTAAAGATTTCGAATTAGGGCATCACCACATAGCTTCCAGCCATCTGGGGAATTCTTTAGCTGTTCAAAATATTGCAGGGCCTATCATTATTGGCCAAAAAAAATTAATAAGAATAATGTTAATGACAATGTATAATCTATGTACGATTGCATTGCTATATGATGTTCGAACACCAACCGAACCGTTCAAAAGAAAAATAGTTCGCAAAAAACTCACCCCTGCCTGTGATGTCGCATTTGCGGCCGCCTGAAGCCCTTGTAGCAAATTATCGGCCATGAAAACGCTTCCAAAAAATGGTCGTCGTCGACTTCACATTGCACATGGAGATAAAAGAGAGCATTAATGATTTAATAATATTCCCACAGGGTTTCAAATGGGCGAAAAAATAACTGAGAATTTACATTTTCACTACTATTCATATCAAAACACGAACGTTCGTACAACTTCCAACTTTCCACATGCAGGACCATGCATCATTTTGACCTTCATCTGGTAGGAGCCAAGGTATGAGTACCGAAGATGCTCCTTTCTCTCGTACCCAGGCTACTTATTATTAGGCGCATGCTGGAGAACAGTGAGAAAATTATGAAACTGTTTATAGTTCTTTTGTTTTTTAAGTATTTTGATGTATTCTTGTGTCGTCGTAAAATTTTATCTTATCAGGAGTAGGCTTTGACAAGGGAGAATGAGATATTCTCTCTTGGCTTTGATAGATTGTGCTCGCAAACTGTAGCACTTACATCACGCAGGTAGCCCAAGGAAATATGAATATCGGCGAGCATCGGCATTGTTGCGTAACATTCGAAATATAAGGATTGTATGGGGGAAAACCTATCATTTCTGTAACCTAAGAAAATGAAAGGATTTCAATGAAAAAAAGAGCTTACCTTACACAAAATGTGCGTTACATCCCTCCTGTGTGGTTCATGGATCGATTTATGACCGCCGTATGAGTAGCACTGTAAACGGTTCATCTCTCTATATATGAACCTTATATATTGATCTTGATAATTTCTCAAGCTAGGTTTGAAAACAGGTATGGATTTTAGAGGTCAGGTATGAAACCGGTGTGAAAAATAAATTTTTTGGTCTAAAATAGGGTCAGGATTTGGAGAACTGGGTGCGCATACCCCCACCAAGAATTCCAAGGAGTACCTCCCGGGCCTTATTTCGACTAGAAACTCAAAGACAGCAGAATCCATTGTCTGGCAGCTTTTATACAAAAACTCAATCAATATTGAAAACCAGCACGCGTACGTTTTCGTTATCGTATAAACCGAGCTTTTTATGCGGATACGTTGAATCCTGGGGGAAAAGTCCTGGGTCACTTCGTGTAAGACCCAGGTCCCAGTGACAATAAGCAAACAAAAAAATGATTTTGTAACTTAAATTTGGCTGTAGCACTGATTTCAGGACAATTGTGTGCTGCAAAACTAGCCAAAAGTGAAATCATGCTAGCAGTGCTTTTGTTGGCGGTATTAAAAATATGAAAATCAAGCGCATGCTAGTAATGGTGAATTACCAAAAATTATGCTAGTGTTAGATTTGAAGCCTTGGAGCCCCGTCTGCTGAAGGAGCAAATCATGTAAAACTATTAGCCTGACAGGTGTTTCCTTTTTTTTATTTAACTAAAGCGCGACCCAGAGGTACATTGATCGCCGCAACCCGTCAACTTCTCCCTTGGAATCATATTTTAAATCTCCCCCCCCCCCCCCCTCCCCAACTCCATGTGAGTTCTAGGAACAGGGCTGAATGGAAAGAAAACTACTTAGAAAAAATTTTGGAAAAGTTTGGATTTACCTCACGAGGTTGTCGTGTTTGTTTGGGAACCTCTGGAAATGCTGATCCATTCACTACCGGAAGCTGTCGGAAATTCAAACCAGAAGTTCTGGTTGTGTTGGTTCACAAAGGCACTGTCCTTTGGCGTTTGTAAGCGACGTACGCCAATTAGAAGTGGACTTTTTGCATTCATGAGCAAGTTCACTAAGAGAAAATACAGTCGCAGCACAAATGTGGTAGCGTCACATGACGGCACATTAAAATGGCAAAGTCCTCACTTCCGGTTGACATGCGCCGTTCAAAAACGCCTTTGCTTAAGCTCCCTATTGGGCCAATTGACCACTCCAGAAAATACCATAACATACCATAATACTCTTTGTTACTCCAAAATTTTGCATAAGCATTGTCTTCAGTTTCTCTTGGGAGTTAAAATGGACCCAATTGCAAACGAAACTGAAAACAATGTTTATGCTAAATTTGGGAGTGACAAACAAAGATTATTATGGTATGTTATGGTATTTTCTGGATTGGCCAATGGTGCGTTTCCCTGACCCCAAACAATGCTAAAACAATTGAAAGAATGACATGTCGTTGTTTCCTGGGACCAATTAGGAGAGACCTTACGAACAGCTCCTACACTACTGCCCTATTGGGCATGCATAAAAACCAAGGGCGTCGGCCATGTTTGCTTGATAAAAAATCATGGCTCATGATATTAAACTCATGGCTAAGATGTTGGGCTGGGTTGTATGAGGTGTGTAAATGACTCCAAAACCATCCCCCGCGAAAAGGTATGCCGCGGTCTAGCTCCTCGCCATCAAGGATAGGACTTAATCCATTTTAGTGTCTTACGAAGTCCCAAGTATAAATCACTCACAAATGAAAAGAACTTTCCTGAAAATTTTCTCTTAACGGTTACTTGATCGTGCTTCAAAGAAATTAAATGGCTGATTGTTGTAAGACTTTTCTGCCCTTTTTTTTTTTTACGTCATTCTGTGGAAGGGAAATGTACCCTGCTAGCAGAGTCGCTTCGATCTTTCCTAGATAAGTCGGGAAAGAGGAAGCGACTCTGCCGACATCTTCAAGTTCCTTTGATCTGCCGATCATCCAGCTTTTTGGATGAGTCAGACAAGTTTTATACTGGATAAACCAGTTTTCTCTGTGCACGCAAGCATATTCTTTAATTTTGCTGACTCTTTCTGCGCCCACGCTCCACAGCAAAACAAATAGCTGCCGCTTCAATTTCATGCGGGAATTTTGAGAAAATTTATATAGATTGAACGTTCAGTTTTAGAAAATTGGAAAATGTACCCAGATTCGAGATGGATTTTGTTTTGGATTTAACCATGTACTTAGCCGATTTTACTTGCATGAACGGATCCACAATCCAGTAAGTCATGTTACGCGCGAAGTTTTTGGAAGGATAAACAAATGAGTTTTGAATAAAAATATTTAAGAAACAATATCTATGCTTATTCTTCTGTGTTTGCTACAAAATTAATTCAAAATAAGATCACGAGGCTACAGAATCCATGTTGCATTTAAATGATCGATGCTTTTACTGTTTGTGGATAACACCGGAATTGTTGCGATGCCAAAAACGTCTTTGGATTTTGTGTTTTTCTACGACGTCAATCAAAATCTGAAGAAGCGGTGCTTTCTTCGCTTTCTCGCTTTTTATACATCTTAACGAACCTCTTAGGAAATAAAAGGTCGTCGTTCGTCATTTGTGATTGCTGGATTTCGATCCGTTTTGTGTGTTTTCAGCTGTGTTTTGTGTTTCAAGGTTAGATGCTTTGTTTTTGAAAAGCACCGTAAGTTTTACCTTAGCTCTAACATTTTTTTATCTTTTTTACACTGAAATATGGCAAGTTTAAATTTCAAAGGTGAAATTGTTCTTATAGAGCTTCCAAATCCAGAGAAAACACAGCTACGGAAGGGTGAAAACGAACCGGTACGTTCCCGCTAACATTTACATTTGCTGACAAACACAGTGGATGATGCTACGGTAACGGTTTGATTGACGTCGCAGAAAAATTTGAATTTGGAGCATCCTCAATATGAATTGTCAAGGATGTCTATGGCGTTTCGTTGCGGACAAAAATAAACCTAAAAAAAAGAAGTGACTTACCTGGAGAAATAAATAGTGATATTAAAAACATGTGCTCGAATAAGCAAAATGCTACTTTAAAACAAAAAATAATGGTCCAGGATAATAAAAAAATGTAAAATATCTTGCCAAAGCACACACGTTTGGAACTCTCCAAGTTCAAACGTCGATCTTTTCATGTACCAAACTTAACTCCTATTTAGGGCAACCCAAATGGTAAGTCATTCGACGGTTGATTCAGATGTCGAACTTGATTAGTCGGACTGAATTCAATTCTAAAACACTTACAAGTGAAAAAAAATTTTATATGCATTAGGTTCGGCATATAAGAAGTTCGACGTTTAAACTGGACCTAAGCAAACATTTCACTACCATGACATGGTCTAGCTAATTTTAAATTTTCCCTTAAAAATTAATGTGAACTTTTGTCGAAAAATTTCTAGTTAATATGTGAGCATCTTTATTACTGATAATCCAACTAAATCTCCTTATAATTTCTAAATGATTGTATATAACTCAACTTCCTCCTCTTTCTAAACTAATTTTGTTTGTAACTGATGTTGATTCTATTCCTTTTTCCTGTATCTTAGCAATCTGTTGTTGATTTTATTAAATCGCGTCGTTCCTCTTCTTTAAGTCTAGCATTCTCGTCCCCAGAGCCTCCTGGGGGCCTGAGCACGAGACCCAGGAGGCTCTGGGGACACAGGATTTGAAGTTGAAGTCCTAGATTTTAGGACTTTCGGTCATTTCTGATTTTCTACAAGAGCGTCCTGGTTTTCGTGCTCAGGCCCCTAGGAGGCTCTGGGGACGAGAATGTAAGTCTACTTAAACTAACCTAGGAGGAGCCTGGACCCTACCTAAGCCCCAGGCTTCCAGTTCAGGCTTCCCCGTCACCGTCTTTTTCTTTACATTTATCTAAATTCTACAGCCTGTAATGTGACAAAAACAAATAAATCAAAAGAAGAAGCATCATGTTCTTTCTCTTCAAGATAAAGAGTTGCCATCCTTGCGAGGAACGCTCTACTGCGTAATTGTGATGAAAATTAAACTGTCTTCGACTTCAGATAATTAGGAACTGCTTCACTGCATTCTTCATCGTACCTATACAACAAAAACAGCAAGGAGAAACGTTAGCAAGCTGCAGAAGAATAGTGATTTCAGCCAGCGAAGTCAATCAGTTAATATTTTGGCGCCTGACTTCGAAATCATTTCAAGCATAGAATACCATTAAAACCTGTAACTCACATCGTACGAGAAACCTTATTGTAAATTAACCGATACTTACAACCGTAAATGTATGATAAAGCCCCCCCCCCTCCAAACCCTCCAATCTTTTCAAAGAAAGAAAGCGCGAACACTCCCTCTCTCTCTTTCAAGCCCCACTATCATTACTCTAAACCAATAGACGTATATGATAGGTGTATTAAATGTTCACGCGACTGTTACTGGACTGAGGGTTAGAACTGGTTGTTGTTCTTCGGCTGTATGACCTCCAACTAAAGCTTTTCCACTCTGTTTTCTAGTTCTTTATGGAGACTACGATATTCGTTTTATTGAATAAGCC